>VYXB01009652.1:423534-464724 GCA_013397135.1 Pachyramphus minor
ACAGGCCTGGGGCATTGACCACCTCTCTAGAAGCTTTTTCCAGTGTCTGACTACCCTCCCAGTAAAGAATTTTTTCCTAATAATAGAATCATTAAGGTTGGAAAAGACCTCCAAGATCAAGTCCAACTTTTGACCGAATATCATCCTGTTAACTAAACCATCCAGTTGTTTCTTGAACACCTCCAGGGATGGTGACTCCAACATCTCCCTGGGCAGCTTGTTCCAATGCTTAACCACCCTTCCAGTAAAGAAATTCTTCCTGATGTCCAACGTGAACCTCCCCGGCACAGTCATTTGAAGTAATTTCCTCTTGTCCTGTCACTTCTTACCTGGGAGAAGAGACCAACTCCACCTGGATACAACCTCCTTTCAGGTAGTTGTAGAAAGTGATAAGATCCTCACTGAATCTCCTTTTTCCCAGGCTAAACATCCCCAGCTCTCTCAGCTGTTCCTCATATGACTTACTCTACACATTTCACCAGCTTCATTGCCCTTCTCTGGACATGCTCCAGTACATGTCCAGCCCAAGCAGCAGCTTTGAGACATTCTTATGTGTCCTGTCACAGGATACCAGGGAGAAGAGAGTCCAGAGCCCTCAACCTCAACACACCTTGCAGGCCCTTCACCAGCTTTGTTGCCCTCCTCTGGACATATTCATCCATCAAGCCCCAGAGACTGTCACTTAGCACACAAAGCACAACTATAATTTCTGGTTTGAGCCAGCTGTTGGGAGCAGTTGGCCTTAAATGTTTGGACTAGGAAAAAGGACCAAAANTACCTGGGAGAGACCAAAAAATCCACTAAGGTTTGTTGTCCCTGCTCTCATTCTGATGTGTATTTCTCCTCCTTTCTTCCATTTGTTACTTATCAGATTCACATACACTTTTGAGATGTTTTCTTTGCATTTTTGTTGTTTATGGACACAGTTAAAGAATTAGCAAGCTTGCAGATTACTCATTTTGCAGACATCAAGAGCATCAGCTCTTTTGCTTCTCCTGAGACAGTATGTGCCCCTTCTACACAATGAAGGGAGTTTTGAAGAGAGTATGGCCTAAAGGTTACTGTCACCAGGTAACATCTCTCCTATCATCAGTCCAGCAGAGCAGATTTCAGAAGAATCTATTGTTTTCATAATCAACATAACAGCTCAGAAGTTCACAAAATGACCAGTTACTGGCTTTGAAAGAAAGTTGTACTGCAGGATTGATTTTTTAGCCCATAAGACTTGTTGAAAGCAAAGAAAACTTTGCCTTTTGGCAGCTTGACAAAGTCAAACTTGAGTTCACAAAGTGCTCCACATGAAACTATGGTCAGCATCATAGGATGCTGTCATTAACTGCTACATGAAAGCCATGTTTTCACTTATTCTGCAAACTGAGAAGGCTTACAGTGTGTAACATATATATATATATATACACACCCCTTTGGCTGAATTCTACTCTTGGAAGTATTTGTGACTCCGGGATGAAAATTTGTTGTCCTAGTTAAGTGAAGAGCAAAAGCCATGCTGTTTTGGAAAGCTCACACACCAAAGCAAGTGTAACACACACAAAGACTTACCTGCTTACACTTCTGCTAAAAGACAAGATAAATAATTAAGCTAAGTATATCTAATGTTGACGTAGAAGATGTGCATATCAAGCAAATACAGTGTTAATATCTTATTGTTTGCATTAGAATTGGCAGTTTAAAACCAAGATCCATAAATATACCATGCTCTGTGCTCCTCCAATGAAGCTCACATTTTGAATAATGAAATACTACATTTCTGCTCAAGAATCAGGACAACTCTTAAATGAATCCTACTAGGTAGAACCACACACAGAATATGAAATGATCAGTGATAAAGGTCAAAACTGGCAAGTTTGACTTTAGAATCACAAAACTACATGGTATAATGTTTTGATTTCATTTTTAAACTTTATATTACATCTATAATTTTTGGCCTTATATTTTCTGTACATTTGAGGTTTATTACAAATATTCAGAAGTTAAAAATTAGACGTACTTTATCTATGGTCAGCCTTAGAACATAAAAATCACTAATTTACCAATATTCAGTTACAAGATCATTCTGTTGACATCCACATAATGAGAAATTATTGATTTAGTAGTATATGACTTCAAACTGTGTAGCATATTACTTGAATCTCTCCCTATTTTGTTTTTCTTTTTGCATTTGTGCATTTGGTTAGCTTTCTGCTATTATTTTTCTTACTTTCCCCATAAGAGAGAAATGCATTTAAACTCTAATATGAACTAAAACCACAGGTATAGTTTGCAAGGTACGCTACACAAAATAACATAAAATACCTCCATTTTTTCATGCACTAAACAGTAAGATTAGAACTGGGGTTTTTTTAGTATAAAACCCTGTGCTTGTACCACACTGATTTAAAACAAACACAACAAAACCAAACCCAACCAATTTATAACTGATTTGAAAGCAGATCCAAAATATAGCATGTTGGGAAACTAAAAGCACCACGATATCCAGTAGGAAAGCAGAGTATAGTTACTATAGATGCAGCAGACACATCATCTGTGTGAGTTACCTTGACAGAAGTGATACGAAAGAAAACATCTTAAAACCAACCATTCTGTACGATGGAATCATTGCTTTCAAATTCACCCTGAACACCATTGTTGATTTTTTCCCCTAGCTGAAGGCAAGCAACAATTTTTGTTCTTTCTTTTTTTTCCTTCAGTCTCAGATATTAATAAAGGAATGATGAGTCCATATTTTCTCTTGCAAGCATGACCTCAGTTGAGTTTTTCACCAGCATTAACATAACATGACTAGTTAGACCTTCATGAGCTGACTAAAGAGCTCTACCCACCAGCATCATTTGTATCGGTTTCTGCATGTGAGATAAAGTATTAGTATGATACCTGGATGCTCTGGTCCATCCAGGCCTTGCTCTGTGTTTTAATGTTCTGCTTTACATTTGAAATTTACTCCAGAATCCCCATCCCCAAAACTGGACATGTACATTACAGGGCAAAAGAGTGAAGGTCACTCAGGATCCTGCCAAAACACAATATGGAGGTTTCCTGCATGAAGATACTATTATGTTTATTTTACAAAATACATATTTGCTAAACTAAGTAAAAGCAGCAATTCAGCACAGTGAGCTACCCAATAATGGGCATTTTCTGCCCTGAATAATTTAGAGACCTGCAGCATCTCCTCAATAATTTTACTTTCATATTTGTGAAATATTGTTTCCTGACAAGTGCACCTGCTTTATAAAAATATTACACATAATGTAGCCTTTCTACTTCCAGGCTGTATCTACAAATGACTATTTATGTTTCCAATAAATTTATACACTATTCATATTAGGAGTGCTTTAGAGCTTAAACTGATGCAGAATTCTACAAAGTATAAAACTATCTATAAAGCTCAATCTCAGGAACTCTGTCAGCTGCCTTACAAAGTAAAGCAATAAAGACACCACAACTGCACCCATCACAGAGCTGTGTGCACAGTGCTGATTTTTCCAAGTGTCTTGACTACTTCTGTTAACCTTGAGGCCTAACTTGCATTTTGTAGAAATGCTCACGTTTAGTTAAAGAAGATCAAACTCATAATCACTTCAAGTTCAGCCAGCCAAAGAATACTACTTTTATTCAGTGACAAGTCTCCCTCACTATTAATGAGCATTTATATGATCAATTAAAGAGCTGTTGTTCCACTTACTGTGCCACATCAGATACAGCTGGCAGGGGTGACTCTTCTGATACAAGGTCAATGTCATCAGTGAAGCTGTTGGCCCGTGACATGTCTTGGGTGTTCCCTTCTAAACGTCCTTTCACTGCACAAATAATTAAAAGAAATCATAGTACCTTAGGGAGACAACATACACAAGCTCTTCTCAAGGCTTGAAATACTGTGCAGCAGATTAAAGAAATGGTTCTAATATGAGACACATGTTTCTTTTTCATCAGAATCAGTAAAGTCAATGCTTACAATGTATGCCATACAAAAATATGTATGTGGACATATACAGTTCAAACACAGAGAAACCGCTTACAAGAAAGGCTTGTCTTCCTGAGGGCTGTCTCCCCATGAACACAAATTCACTATATCCACAAATATCAGTGTAAGCATAATGATAGAAACAACTTTTGTTTCCTCAGTACCACTTGATACATGTGCTTTAATTTCCCTAGAACCATTCTTTAAAATGTTATTGCTATGATCATACAAACAGAATACTTGAAACTTAAGTGCTGTTTGGTCACTATATTCAGGAGTGTTAAAAAATTCTCTCAGGAACCAGGGAAGAGTCTGAGGTGTTTGAATGCAGTTGGCTCAGCAGGATAACCATGATGGATACAAAGCTGTACTGCAGCCCAGCTTATGTTCCAAGCTTAACAAGGGTACAAATTTCATTACAGGTTTGGAAATGGCCAACTAATGGAGTTCATTCAGAAACTGCAAAAATCAGAGAAGTGCACTGATAAAAACAGATGTTTTACTAAGCTCCAGCCTCAAAACTTGTTTCCATCCAGTATAGGGCTGACTGCACCATAAATGTGTAGTAAACACATACGCACCTTTCTAAATTCAGCTGCATCAATATTCAAAAGCCATTTATACTTTAAGGTATCTTCAATATCTTTTCCTGTATTTATTTCATACAAAAGCTATTTTGGATATCTAGTTTAAGTTGGTGTGATCTAAAATAGCAATTTTATTCATGATTACTCGTGATACTAACACTTTCTAAGGAAGCTACCTATAAGTTTTAATTCTGATCATCCTTGAAAGCTTGGCAGATACAGTTATGAGCTCACAGAGTATCTTGGAAAATTGATAGGATGGCACATATAAATTCAAGGGAGCAAAAAATGTTTGTGTGTAGGAGGAATCAATAAAAGTAAGTGTCAAAACAAATAAAGCCTAAGTAGTGTTACTTGCATATGCTGTGATGGGAAAGAAGAAAAAAATAACCCACATGGCAGATACAAAAAAAGTTTTTCTCGTAGAAAACTAAATTGTTTAAGTCTCAGTTAATTCTAGAACAACACTTTGGCTGGACTGCATTCAAGCTAAATACTAAAAACATACAACATCAGAGCTTACTATTGGAAGAGACATAATGTAAGTGGCAAGTAGTGAAAATTAGGTCTGTGGAGTAGAATTATCAAATAGCATAACTGAACACTGCTAAACGACATAATGTTACAAGGCTATTTTATTTATATCTGCTGCATTTAATCACAAATAAACTATGTGTTTACCAAAACTTCCTGGCACATGAAGTTCTGTGCTTTTCCAGCACTACTGAAACACTTTGGCTGTTCTAGAGCAGCTTTATGTTGTGAGACCTGCCAGTTCTGCCCTTGTTCTGATAAGACATTTTTCCTGTAAGAAGTGTAGCCTTATTTCCAGACAAAGTCTTGAAATACACAGATCCAATATTTGAAGTATTGCTTTGGGAAGCACCAATCTCTAAAGAATTAGCATGGCACATGATCATGTCTGCAAGATTAAACTGGGGGAGTTTTGGCTTCAACTACAGTAAGGTTTACCTGACAGAAACTTTGCAGAATTTGAGAATCAGCTGAGGCGGAGTTAAGTCACTGTGCCCATATAAAGCACATCAAATTAAAAGGAAAACTCTGTGTTGCTATGAATTCCTACTACACAATGAACTGCTGAAAGGGTAAGAGAAGGACCTATTAAAGTCATGGCAATTTGCCTTCTTTATAGCACAGGAGAGATATTAAAATTACTGCAATGCATTTGTCATGATAAGCAGTAGGATTTTATTTTAGTTTTGTTGTTTTAAAGGTTTGGTCCACATTGTTTTATCAAGCTTCTCTCTGACTCATCACACTGCTGTTTGCAATCTGCACCAATAGGCCCTTAAAAACCAGAAAATCCTGATTGTTTACATTTGGCTTTGCTAATTCCTTTTCTGAGAAGTGTTCACTACTACAATAGCTGTTGCTCCACACCATGGCAGCTGTGAAAAAAGGGGGACAACAGCAACAAGCCAGTTCTGAAACCTTCACTTCCTCCTGATTCCCATGTGCTGTGCTGAGCAGCCCTGCTGTTCCCACAGGGTACACCTGGAACCTGCTTTTCTGACCAGGGACCATCTGAGACATATGGAATATCATCCTGAGATTAACAACCTCAACCCGTGCTTGGCTACCCACACAAGCAGGGAAAGCTCTGTTCTGTCTTTATATAAGGCAAAAGCATTCAAATTTTCTCTTTGGTGATTCTCTTGCTGTGATTATCTGTGATGGTCTCATGCCACAAACAGTACATATACAATTCTTTCCTACAAGCATTTGAAAAAAGACAGTGGTGGGATTATATACTTTACACAAACAGGAGTTCTGTAACACATACTCCATAGTTAATTTTATCCACTGAATGGGTACTTAACTCCATAAAACAGTTTTGAATGTGTACTTAACTCCATAAAACAGTATTTGGGTCACATCTCAAAGATTGCCTCACTGCTTCCTCTCTTCCCTCCCACATTTCCATGGCCAGATCTGTGGACAGAACAATTTTTGCCATTTTGCTTACAGACTAGATTTCTCTCAAAAACCTGTCTCCAGTTTACACAAGGATCAAGAGAAAGAAGAGCTACTCATAGAAGTGATGCTTTTAAACATCACAGCTCTGAGGCTCATAATATTTGGGTGGTGATATAAGATTCCCTATTACTCTCAGAGACACTTGACTCAATTCAGAGCAAGTTCAGGCTTGGCTTTTGTGAAGTATTAAACCACTACAACAGAATGCCTGTTTTATTTTTGTATCCCTAATAAAAGTTATTTAATGCTGAATCTCTTTATGCTTTTATCACTCATTATCCTATGTGTTTCTGTTTTAAGATATTAACACATTAATAATTTTTTCTTGTCCACAAATTAACACTCATGGTAAATGCGTGTACGTTACCTTTTCTAAATATCTTCTGTCCTGAAAGTGATGATTATATTTGTGAGAAGTTTTCTTATCTGAAACACTCTTTCTAGAACCAACTCGGTTTTTGAAGTTAACTCACTTTCCCTGAGTGACCTTCCAAAACTCATTTAGACAGCGATGTACAGTCATAAATCAAAATTCACAAAAATCACACTAAAAGCAAGAATTTTTTTGATTCATAATAATCATTCATGATAATGCTTTGAGGAAATGTGGAGCATTCAAATACATTCAACACATAACAGTGATGCTTTCCAGAAATAAAATTCAAAGTTGTAAGGTCCAGCTACTACATATCTTAAGTTTGTAACAGCTGCAGCTCAAGCCAGAACAACTATAGCTTCCATCTCTATATTTATTTTAATAAGCTTTCTTTTCCCAAACTGACTTTATGGGAATTAATGCCTAATGTTTGCGTTGCAGAGCAGTAATCAGAGGAGGCAAGGAAATATAAAGAGGAAAGAGAAGAGGAGCCATCCTCCTTTCCACGCCTTACTACTCACAATACAAAGAAGCTGTACCTATTTCATTATAAAATATATAATATTTTCTGAGCATGAACAGTTGGAAGCAGCAAGTTGAAAATACAGAGCCATATCTACCACTGTACAAATACTAACAAAGGTCACGACCCAAGTAATCCCTGAAACAGACCAAGGAATCAAATGAAACAGTCAAATCAAACTGGCAATGCCTATTAAGAGCAGAACAAAATAACATGAAAGATTTTGCACTAGTCTCTTCTCAGATAAAGAAGGTGAAAACCAGAAAAAGAAGGTCTCTTTTCGTACAAAGAATTCCAACCTACTCTTTTTATTACAAGTTTTTTTCATCTTCACGAAAAAGAACACCCAATTCCACGAATTGAAAGGTGACTTGTACCATTCCCACACAGTCTACTTTATAAAAGTCTGCAGAGTATTGCAATGGCTGTTTACATTATATAGAAGAGTACCTGCAGTAACTCCTCCCCAGAGTACAAACACCAACAAATTTGAACAAAAGGAGATATCTATAAATTAAATCCGGAAAACACAGGCACATGTATAGAAAAGGACAGTAAATTTGAGATGGTTTAGCATAAACCAGTTCCTGTCACAACAGTATCTATTCCTCAAATTGTTAAGTTATAAATCACGTGAAAACAACACAAAGTACCTGATGTCAGGGGAGAGCTCACAGAGCAGATGGATTAGCTAAGCCTGTGTCCACAGCAGTAGGAAAATTCATGTATAGAGAATGCTGGTGAGGATATAACCCTCCTAGATGAAAAGTGTGTGTGTGGGAGGGGGACTTCTTTGTTTATCTTGGGGTTTTGCTTGTAACCAACCAAGATAAACATCCAAGTTTAAGAGACCAAAAGCAAATGCCACTGTGTTCCTTCAGTGCCACTGTCTTTTCATCACTTTCAGATCAGAAGCTGCTAAGATAATCTCTTTCACAATGCCAGGCTGCCCTACTCAATGTAACAAATGTATATGAAGTAAACATGTGATTTGATTTCATATGTAAGGCTACACCTTGACAGAAAATCCTTGGGATGATTATGCTTCCTTTATCCACAACGAGGAACTACCTGTGACGTCACAGCATTATGTTTCATTGGCTTTCGTATGGCAGGAACTCATATCACCTCACTTAAAACCACAGTATTTTTAAAGCTGTAGAGAGGCAAACTGGTTGCAGTCTAGGCCCCAAACATTTCCAAATCCTTACTTTCCTCGTAAAAAAATGGAAACTTAACAGCTTATGAAAGCCAGGGGGCCTGTGTCTCACACCTGACCACTAACCTGCTTTTAAAAACCTCTTCAACTTGCTTTTATTATTATACATTTCAGCAGGCAAATGCCCTTCAAGTTCACCTGCGGAGTCATGTTGAAGAATATGGCAAAACATATCACTAGCATAGACTGAATCATTTATTTGCGAAGTTATGAAAGCTTTGCTTCATTTCTGTTGTCGAGCTACAGTAGTGACAGGAGTGTACTACTCTAAATAAGGCAAGGATATTTTTATTTTAGCTTTCTGTAGAACTACTACAAATCTCAGCTTCTGAAGCTGGGTTTTAAACCCTTACTATGTACTCATTTGTAAATCATCTGGAAATGCCAGATACTCAGATTGTCCCATATACAACTCTTAGAGCTACAAGGGCCCAATACAGTTAAAAAAGCCAAGACACTTTCTCTACCTAATTTTAGGCAGCTAAATGTATTGTCATTAGAGATGTGGCTGATATTGCAATTCTTGTACATTCTCCCTGAATTTGATTGTTCTCCCTGAAGACCTTCAGAATCAGACCAGAATGAACTAACCAGTGGTTTGCTAGCAGAACAGAAATAAAAGAGCACCTGAAAAAGTGAATTGAAGAATAAGAATAAATTTGTATTTGCTGCAAACATGTTGCTAACTGTATGCAAAAAGTGCTGTGCACTATTACTGGTGTACTTAGTTACAAGCTGCAAGTGTTTTAGATAAACCTCAACATCTGGTTTCCTGTGTATCTGATTCGAAACAATCAGCACTCAAAATACACTAATGCTGACTTTATTTGTTGTACATTCTTTTGTTTAGATAAGCCTGCAAGCCAAATTACATACTGACTGACACCCCATGGAACTCAACCACTCATTACATGTCTAATGGGACAGCACAAAGATGTACATGAATACCAACACATCATTCAAAATCACAAAGGCATGTAGTACTGGAAAACATGCAGAGAGAAAACAATGAAACATACTTTAGAATGCATATGACGATGCTGTCATCTACCCAATTGCCCAAACATTCTTTTCAGACCTACCAAACAAGAAGGGTGTAACATATTGACCAAAAACAAAAGTACCAAAACAAAAAACCAAACCCACTAAATCAACATTTTCTACAACATCACAAATACAGGTCTGCTTTACAATAAGTACATTCAGCACAAAAGCAGCTTCTTTAAATGAAGTGTATTGGCCTAAAGCATATAGCTGAATATTTTGTACAAAGTTACTTGTAGAGTGAGCAAGTGTCCATACTGCTGAATCTGTGTAGTGTTTGGTATTAACTGGCAAGCAGATTTGTTGACAGATTCAGAAAGTGGTCAGGGACCAATTGCACAAAGAGCTGCAAGTATCTCCTCATACACAGATAGGACCTGTCAAAAGAGAATTGGAGATTAATGGAGCACAGTAGAGAAGCCTGCAGTGCTGGTGCCACTCACTATCTGTTCAGATAGCAAGCCATGTTCTCCGATGGGCACAGTTCACCCCCTTTCAAAGCCAGTAAGCACAGATCTTCCGTGCCAATTTAATGTGAGCAAAATCATTATTTTAACATGTCTATTGGCTGTGCTGTGATTGACAGTGCTGTGATAAAAGCATTATTAAAAATGTGGAACTAAGTGACAAAGAAAAGCTACTAATCTAGATATTTTAACTTTTGTATTTCTGGCTGCATTATCCCCAGGATTGTTTTTCAGTTTTCCTCATGGGAATGACTCACAATAAAAAGCCAGAGGAAGCTGTTTTCAGTTCCTTGTCAGAATACCAAGCTAAAATTTGTTCCAAGAGAAAGTCAGATGTGATTTTTATTTTTTTTTTAAACAGTGCTTAAATGCAGCTAGCTGGAGCAAGCTGCAGTTGTGCTATAATCATTTAGTCATAGGGCCATAAAGATGAAGAGAGGGCTGGAGCGAAGGCAGGCTGAAAGTATTGGGGTTGTTCAGCCTGAACAAGAGAAGGCTCCAGGGAGATCTCCTTGCGGCCTTCCAGTACCTAAAGGGGCTTCTAAAAAGAGAGGGAGAGAGACTTTTTGTACAGGCACATAGTGACAGAACAAGGGCCAATGGTTTTAAACTGTAAGAAGGCAGGTTTAGATTAGATATTAGGAAGAAACTATTTACGGTGAGGGAGGTGAGGCCCTGGCACAGGTTGCCCAGAGAAGCTGTGGCTGCCCCATCCCTAATGTGTTCAAGGCCAGGCTGGATGGGCCTCTCAGCAATCTGGGATAGTGGAAGGTGTCCCTGCCCATGTTAGGGGCATTGGAACTGGATGATGTTTAAGGTCCCTTCCAATCCAAACCATTTTGGATTTTCTACTCTGTTTGGCTGAATAGGATGGAGGTCAAAAGTTCTGTTGTAAGAGGCAGAGGTTCTGTTACACACAGAAAAAGATATGTGGCTGGCAGAGTTCTGCTTACTCCTGAAATACCATATTCTTTCTCCTGTGAAAGGCAGAGGGGGAAGCATAGTAAATATAGTAATATAGTCACATAGTAAATATTCATATTATTGTCCAACGTGCACTATAGAATCATGGTTTGAGTTGGAAGGGACCAAAGAAAAGGAGGACAGAGAAACAGGCAGTTTATAACTAAATCCTAGAGGCATTTTTATGAATGATTAAGAATGAGAATGAGAAATCTCCCTTCTCTTAAAATTCAGGGACTACACACCTGTATCTCAGGTAACTGAGACTGGTAACCCAGTTTTCTGTGTGGATATAGAAGTGAACAAGTAGCATCTTTGTTTTAACATTGCCTCTCTCTTAGGCCCTGCTCCTGACAAAAGTAATGCCTTTCCTCTCATGAAAGCTGTTTCTTCTTAACATATACAAAAAAGTAGACTTGCAAACTTACTCTAATCTATGTGGTTGATATGGAGGATATTAAGGGGTAAGGTCTGGCAAAAAGGTTGTAAAACACATTTTCCTAGTTGTTTGGTGAAGAGAAGAATTCAGAGAAACCCAGAGTGAATTGCACAGTAGATATAGTTCAGCTATTAAATTGTTCCTCGAGGCAGCAGCAGGAAGATTATGACAACACGAAAAATACAGAAGGCAAAGCACCTACCTACCTATCTTACCCAGGCTTTCAAGCCCTCAAGTTTATCCTTCAACTGAGGAGACCAGGTACCTCACCTCTTCAAATATCTCCTAGCAAAAATCTGTTTTGGAACATATTTTAACATGTTTATATTGCCAACAACTTCATGATGAACAAGAAATCACTGTATATTCTTCCTCTTCCATTTCTCTTTCTTTGCAGGTTTACTAGTTTAATATTACATAGTATTGCATTAAACATTTCAATAACTGGGTAAATGTGCAGGCACAGCTTTCTGCAGAGTAGCTCCAACTCTGCCACAGCAGCTTTCATTTGCTATTAACACTTGTTGGCTAAAACAGCACAGAATAAGTTGCTGACACCTCTAGTCAGCAGGGAGCTACCTTTCATGTACACCTTAGACACCAAATGCTGCCATGACCAGTCCAGGAGGAATGTGAACGGGATACCTTTGGGAAAGCATCTAACAAGTTGTATTCAAATGATATCAAGCAAGCACCATTCCTCAAAATTCTACGGCAAACTATTTTGACTCGTTTCAACCTCAATAAGTATTTTTTCCTCCTTAACTGAAGACTTACTCTGTTTCTTTTGCTTATGTGACACAATCCTTGCACCCACAGATATTTTTAACACGTTTTCAAGTTGGAGATAACATCTACACCTTGTGAATATGTTCAGAGATCAGCTCTCCACAACTAAATTCAAGCCACCAATACTAATACATTTAACTTAAGGCCAGCCATATTTGACTGTTCATTCAGTTATTCTTAAGAACAAAACATACAGTAAGAACAGTCAAGAAAAATAAGACAAAAATAGCTTTGAAATTGATCCCTCTCCACTGCTTTTTTTTTTTTTTAAAGGACAAGAAGAACTTGACCTTAAACTGAAACAATTAATAGTCAGTGATATGTAATTTGGCAGCTTGTTAGCTCTGCAGGGAGAGCTCTTAACACATACACACTCTTAGAATTACACATAGGGAATGTATCATGTAATATAAATATATAGAGTTACGTTCCATTATGGGATTCAGAACTGCCATTATAGTAAAAGTGTTTATTTTAACAAGGAAGTACAGTTTTAGTGTGGCTATTATAGAAAATAAACCAGTCGGAAAACATTTTTATTTATCATGACTGTTAATGGCCAAAGCATACAAATTGCAGTGACATTAAAAATAGAAATGTCTTCTGAATTGTTGTCAGTGTTTTGACTCACAAGAACACAAAACTCAATTACTGTAATTACAGTGAAATATGCCACAATTATTTGCTGGTCTGATGCAGTTCTTTGCATTGCACAATTGAATCCTTGTAGAACAATTTCCCATTGACAAGCAGTTAATCATGGATTCAGTACGTACAACCTGCCTGTTCCATACTGACTAGAAAAAAGCCCCTGTAAATTAAAGTAAATCCTAATACTAGAGAAAATAATTGCTCTGTTTGTCCCAAAATTCAAAACAAAATCAGCAAAAAAATCTGTAGCTGTTGACAGCACTAAATCAGAACTATTCCTAATGAAAACTCCAGCTGTTATTTCATACATTCCAGGTGAAAAGACAACATTTTATGGGATTGTTCCCTACTTCAAATACGTTTGCTCTGAATACTTATTTCTTAAATGTTGAAAGTGGAGATATTTTAAGTAGATCTTCACATCATAATATTCAAACTAAAACATCTTATAAGCACAAAACCCTTTCATAATAAGTTATCTTCCCAGAAATGCTGTAAACCAACTAATCACATCTAATTTAAAATTAAATACATAGGGTCTTCAACCATGTACTTCTGGGCTCAATCAGTATGTGCATTCATTATTAATGCTTTCTCATATTCCTTATTCAAAACTTCCATTAGAAAATATTTATAATTAAGAAAAAATTTAAAATATTCTAAAGAAGCTAAGCTTCTGCTGCTACAATTAAAACAAGACTTTAACCCAATTTTTTGAAACTCAAATTATCAGAAGGCCCAGAATACTTAGAGCTTCTACACTCCCAACAGTAACCAAAAAGTTTACATGACAAGGGAACAGTGATATTTACAACAGAGATATAACCCTAAGCTGACAGATGCCCTTAGTCAGAGGCATGAAATCTTTCTTTTCTGATGACATTAGGGAAACACATTTGAATGTGTCTTGTAGCTCTGGAAGCTGAGGGTGACCTTGATTCTTCTCTGGCAACAGGCCATGATTCTGCTTCGACAGTGAGAACCACAGAGATGTCCCAAGACAAAGAGCTCTACCACATGTCTCATCTTTCCCTCCACCAAAGGACCTGCATGCAAGAGGGTAAAAATGTTCACTCTTAACCAGACCCTGCACTTCTCAGTTTGACTGACCCACTGTCCCCATAAAATGCATCTCCATGGAACAAAGAGTCTTTTTCCTCTTGAGGAAATGTGCAAAGAAGCCCTGAAAAGCAGAGAAGTGAGAGATCACTGCTAGTGCTGAGATTGCTGCAGATTCTGCCCATTCCAAAGAGAAATCTGGATGAATACTGAATGAGCATGAGGAGTGACTTGACTGGGATCTTCAGAGAAAGTAGGTATTATACAAACCACAACAGAAATATATTTCCTTACCTGTCAGTCTCATTTCAAGGCCTTGGTTCCATCCAAGCTTCTTTAAGCCACATTACTGAGATACAAATTCACCTTTGCTATGTGTGTAAGTGACAAGGCTCAATTCTCACTAGGTGCTATTAATCTCACAATTTATCAGATGCAACCTTCTTGTTTTCATATATACACACATATATACAGATGTTGAGCCCTATCAGAGGCACCAGGGGAAAAACTTCCATGATACTCTCTTGATTTCCAATCAAATATTTTTCTTTAATAGAAAAAAAAAAAAAGTGTAATTTGTCTTTGAATCCATCCATCCATCCAAATAAAACAGTTTTCTAACCAACATTATGGGTTTCAGACACATTGTCAAAAAGACAAAAATTGAAAACATGAAAACAGTCTTGTTTGTGCCATTGACCAAAGATATTCTGCTATTTGTTGGTAGGCAAACCACAGACTATCCTTGCAGAATATTCCCTGCAGTTTTCTGTGGAATGAAAGATTCAGATCCCACTCACTGTCTTGAATCCCTTGAAAGATCCAAAAAGTGATTTCCAATTCCCATCTCATCTTAGGATCATATGATAACTGGAATAAAAGTTTCTGTGGAATAACTTGATTAGAGCACTTGGATTTTTTTTTTCTTGTAAAAACTCATAGAATATTGTTACCTTGCTTTTTTAGAGTAAACTAACAAATGCATTCTCAGCTGAAATAAGAGATCACTCAAGACTGAACCTCTCCTATGGGGAAAAGGCACCTCTGCTCTGGCAAACATTTTCAATTAAAAAACCTGATTTGTAAGACAGTCTTCAAGAGCCACAGCACACCATTTCCTTCTGAAAGTATGTCAAATCCTTGACAACTTCATCCCTGCCTCAAAGGGTTCTCCCTGATCCCTTCAGGTTGATTTTCCTCACAGTACATTTCACAAGCCTTTGCTGTTGCCAAAGTGCCACCGAGAAGGACCCGCGGGGAATCTGTTGTATTGCTACCCCTGTATCGAGTACAGAGACCCAAGAGCACACCTGACTCTGCATTCTGAGCATGGCCACAGGTCCTTGCCATAGGGAGGCAAGAGTTTTGAAGGTAAGTAAAGGCACTTTGTCCCCAGAGAATTTCTATTTTATTCACAGACTAGGTTAAAATAGAACAGAATCCTTCCGCTACCTTTGCCTTTGGCAAATACAGGCTACATGAAGAATATTTAAGACTTCTCAAGTGTTCATTCAGCAACGGTTTGAAATCACCATTTTGCTTCATTTATTAAGTCTGGACAAAATGGATGATTCACTATATATATATATGTATATTTGTAAGCGAATTTAGGAGGTAGCAGGATTCCATGTTTGTTCAAATGCAGAACATATGCAAGTACAAACCATCCCAGGATGGTATGTACAACTGCTGAAAAAGAAAAAAAAACATCTGGATTGGCCAGGACAAAGAACTGTATTATGCACTGCCTTGTCTCCAGCTGAGGTGAAGAGCAGATGCACAAGGACAGGACAAATATACAGTTCTAGCTTCAGAGAGAACTTCCTATGGTCTGCAGCTGTGGAACTTTCCAAGCCTGAGGTGGTATCCAAGAATCCTTGATGGGTCTTCTGATACAGCAAATTTGTTCACATGGTGCTGAGAAAACATCAAAATTTGTTTACACTGATTTTAGTACAGATCTGAATGTGCACTTATTCAGTGAATGGAAAATTCATGCAGTGGCCTCAAACACTGTTAATATTGCTACAGGGAGTAAAAAATGCAACCCGAGTGAAGGAGCATGTCAAAACGCTAGAAAGGTAGGGTATAAGTAAAATTAATTTTATTCCAATAAACTTTTAGAGGAAGGTATTATAGACTGGGAATAGCAAAGGTATAGCCCAAGAGGTAAATTGCTACTTTGGGGAGGATAACATAAAGACTCCTATTACAATCCTAAAGCATTAAGACCCAAGATTTTCACTGCCATTTAGACTCTTGGCACCATAAAGAATACCAAGTGTTCTACACAAAGATTTTGGAGATTTGGTTTCAGATCAGTAGGGAGAAATTAATACCTTCTTTCCCACCCCCCTCCTTCCATTGATGCTCATGTTGTTGCAGTTGCTTGTTCTGAGCACTGACTATGTTTTTCTATTTGGGTTCTCCCCAGATCTCCCCCAAACTCATACCTGATGAGCTGGCTTTCAAGATAAAAATTCTTTAGTGTTCTCTTATCCAGATTGGGATATGGCCCTTTTCCCATCTGAGATACAGAT
Source organism: Pachyramphus minor (assembly GCA_013397135.1). Classification (NCBI taxonomy): domain Eukaryota; kingdom Metazoa; phylum Chordata; class Aves; order Passeriformes; family Tyrannidae; genus Pachyramphus; species Pachyramphus minor. Next base: position 440,172 of record VYXB01009652.1, read on the forward strand.
TTACATTAGGTTGAAGTTACAAGTGAATAGAACACTTGGTTCAAAGTTGTGGTCCTTTCTGGCTTTGCAAAGCTTAATATAATGTAATGTTTGCTAGCGTGGAACAGAAGCAACACCTTGACAAGGACCTGCTCCTCTTATGCCCAGATTTAATCATCGCTCATATAACATGACAAAGATTCACAACTGGAACTTTGGCAGTCTTGTGTTCCACTCTGAGATCCCTACAGATGGGCAGTCAGCACCACACAGTCACTTGCAGTTCAAGAGGTCAAATGAAGGCTGGCACCACAGAGACAAAATTCTGCAGTGTTATTTACCCTGGAGTAGTAGTTCAGTTATAAAAACAACTTCTTAGACAAGACCACTGAAGAGAGCCATTCTAAAACAATCCCTTCTTTTTTTTGTGGCTAGGACACTGATTGCTTTGGAGAAAGTTTCGTGGAAAAAAGCCACATTTCAGCATTTGAGATAGAACACACCTGCACTACACAAGGGAGGACGTGCAAAGTTAAGATATCCTATCTCCCTGCAGCATAGTTTCTTCAGATGGTTGGCAGAGAAGCTAACAAGTGAAACACTGGAAAGGTGTCTGATGGTTCTGTCTCACATAGAGAAGAACTGCATGGCCCAGTCACAGCAACTAAGTGAAGGGAGAGAGAGAAGACTGTAGATGTGTGACTGTACCCTATGAAGTGGGAACACAGTAAAGACCTTTCAATGCTGGAAGAAGGAGATATGAAAATGAAAGGGAAAGAAGAAGAGAGCATCAGAAATCTCCTTAATAAGCCTTATTCTGAATGAAAGGCTTAAATAGTAAGCAAACTTGTTCAACCTTTTTTTTTAAAAAAAAAAAGAAATTACTACCGACACAGACTTTACAAACTCCAACTTAAATTGCATTGCTCTCCAATTGTAAGAGGGGTCCAAAAAGTTATTTCCCTCCAGGCTCTTTACACTCTAGCCAGTCCACATCCAAGTTTGGCATATACTAATGCATTTGTTTATCTAGCAAAGAACACCCTTACCCTTTAAGGAGGCTTAAGCAGAAGAAAACAAATAATGTAGATTGAGGGTCTTTACCAGGCAAAGTAACTCCCCATAAAAGCCATCACTATCTTATCCAAGTAGATCTGTAGCAGCTAAAACTGACACTGCTCATATGACATATTAATAGACCCAGTGTATTATGAATGTGGTTTTACATTACTAGAAACAGTGCAACCACAGAACTTCCAGAGATACCATTTCTTCAGGGGAAAAGAAAAAAAAAATCCTATTTAACACTGATATTTGATTATGGTCAGGCAAGCTTATGTGTGTTTTTGCATATACTTTCTGCTCATCAGGCTTTTTAAATCCCCGTAAGTCTTAAGATGGTGGACCCCTGTGTACGCCAAAATCTAATGCACACTCTCTCCACTCTTTCACAAGATTACAGAAACAGCAGCCAATCTGAGCCCTTCAAATAAACAGCAAGAGAAACTTGTAGACTTGTCTCTGGGGCTGCTGGCACACACGTGCTCCGTGACAGCTCACTCAGCACAAACTAATCTAGGAAAGATTCAGGTCAACCTGACCTGAAACGGAGCTTAATTGGGTTAGTACAACCAGGTCTAGAGTATCCCATTGCCATGGTCTGATTCACCCCATTAAAAACAGAATGAAAAAGCCACTAGCAACAAATACTGGCATTATGCTGCTTAAGATTTTTTTTTACAACTGGAATCAAGTTCTCACAAGTCAGCATAATATAATAGTTAAAGGAACACAAATAGATCCAGAGGGTCAGAACATGGTCACAGTTTACATACTCATGAGGCAGCTTCAGGACCAAGTTGTGTGCAAGCCAGAATTCCAGGAATTAGTTATCTGAATTGTATTACAGATGCTCTTTCCGTAATTTACCTTACTCAAAGGTGAAAAAATCTTCTGCTTTTACAGGGGACAGTAAGTCCATGCCAGACCACAGCAAGAAAGAAAGAGAGGAAGCCCAGGAGGTTTTTTCCTTGATGGTGGATTACCACTACTACGGATGTTAAAGACAAAAATAACACATTATTAAAATAATACTTTACTTTAAAAGCCATCAGAAATGCTTTATATTTCCAAGCTGGATACTTTTCTGCTGTATTGGGTAGAACTAATCACATCTGTATTTTTTCATAATAGGAGGGTGCCATATAGGAGTCTCACCCACATTAGCATGGAAGGGAAAGCAGGAGAACTCCCTAATAAAGGGGGCAAAGCAGAAAGGAAGGGATGTCCACAGTAATTCATCAACTTCCCCCCAACCCTCTATGGGCCTTTCCCCAGAAGAATTCACATAGAATTCCCCAAGTCACCTGGGATATTCAGTGCAAATTTCTCTTAAGAACACTAAGAAGAAAAAGCTTTTCCCAGAGATACAGTTACTCGCTTAGGGTTTCCAGAGAGGCTCTTTTAAAAATATAAATGCTCTCCTGCAAGCGAGCAGGATTTATATTGAAAAAAACAGTATGTATTCCAGTTTTGCCAACTTCCCTTGTAAAGAAGGAATGCATTGTCTACACAAAACATCGCTTAAATGCATGTTATTTTTCCATATATCTCCCACTGAGTGGCTTTTTAAGTGGTTTCCATTTTATCTAGTATTATTATCCAAGTCAGAAATTCCTTTATTATTTAACAGTAAAGTCAGATGAAAAGCAAATATCAATAGCTAACTATAGAAGTCCCACACCCTAATTCTGCAGGAAAAACTAAGACATTTAAGCAAAACCACTCAGATAATAGGCAAAATCTTTTAACATCCTCAGTAATTCAACATATTAGTAATTCAACATTGCTCCCTATCAAAAAAGTAACAAGGTCAAATGGCTCCTTCAGTTGTAGTTTAACCAATAGAAATAAGCAGTATAATAAATAAACTCACATAGAAATTTATTAACTCTGATCAATATATTTCATACAACAGCTGCACAAAATCAATGAACAACACAACCTATACAGAATGTTGCAAATATTTGCTCATTAGGAAATTACTGTTGCTTCCTCTTTTCTTTCCAAAAGATAACAATATTGCAAAACATCACTTAGCCAAGTATTCTGATGCTAAAGGTGCACCAGTTGTATGTACATGGCAGATTACTGAACACTCCAAAATTGAAGGGGAATCAGTTCCAGATGTTTTCTACTGATTAAATTCAGCCCAAGAGAGGTTAAGTAAATGACAAGCAGCTGCTTTTCTTTTTTGTCCTAGTCATGAAAAACACTCTCAAGAGTTCTGACTAACTCTAACTGGCAGACTCTTGGTGCAGCACCTATTTTCCTACACTTTCATGACTAACAGAGACTGTGGACAGTCTTCAGAGCAATTCTTTTCACCTCCAGTCTGTCAGATCTTACGCAGATAAGAATTAAAAGGAAGAAGGTCAAAAATAATAATAATAAAAATCTTCTTTACCCCAGTGGTGTAAATCCTAAAGCACAGCCACTCTCACTGTGCATACTGCTTTCTACTGAAGTAAGTAGAAATAAAACAAGAAAATGTTAAAGTGTCACCAAACCAGATCATGGCTCAGTGCAACACTGGTATCACCTTTATGTCTCATCACTCCATTTCACAAAGGGCAGAAAAGTTTTTACCATGTATAGAGGCTGAAACAAGGTTTTTGTTGGACTTCTCTCCTTCTATTTACACTGAGACATACAGAGATTTTTTTCCACACCTGACAGGATTGAACTGAAATAAAGATGTTAAAGTCCCTTGTGCATTTATCCTTAGGCAAACTGACAGGTCAGATTTTCCATCACAGCATTTATTCTGAGTGCTGCAAGGAAGAATTTCCAAAGCACAGAATTTCCAAAAGCTTTCCAAGGCAAATATTCCCATGGATTTGTGGTTGGGGAAATCTGGAAAGAACAGCATATATACCTGCATATCAAAATTATTTTCCAATTTCTCATTTTCTATGAGACTGCAAACAGCATGCTACATAAAGAGACATATCAAGCAAAGTAAAATTGTTTACAGAGACATTAACATGTGGCTATTTAGAAAGTGAGAAAAAAACACACACAAAGAAAGGGTACACTCAGCCTTCTCCATTTTTTAACTAATAGTCAGTGATGCATATATATAGACATACCCAAAGGGCCAGTGTTTATTTTGCTTCTAATTATGAAATCTTTTCAGCTTTCCCAGCTGACATACAAGTCAAGTAAGTAAAATACATACTTTTCAAGACATTAATTCACTTATTCAAAATGAAGTGTATTTTAAGGAGTAGTAAAAGTGTATTTACTACTCCAACATTTAAGTAAAACCAGTTTAAAAGGTCATAATTTTTTTAACATGATGGCCTGATATCCCACAATAATGTTTTGTCATTTCCATCAGAAAGAACAAATTTTTGTGGCTAAAAAGTAGCTTTACATTCTCGATTAAATCACATCATCTTTTCCCCACGGAGCATTCAGTACATTTTCTACAAAAATCAGCTTCTCCTCTTGCAAAAGCTGACATTCCTGATTACCACTCCTCCTTGTTTATGCTAACGATAAACAAATGTGCAGGCCTATGTTTAATACTGCATTGACTAATGGCATTCTTCACTTCTGTAATGCTGTGTCAGACTAAAAACACTTCATAAACAATTAAGACTCACAATATCTCTGCGACAGAGACAAGACTTATATTCATTTAACAGCTGATGCAAGCGAAGCACAGTGAGTTAATTGTCTGCCCAAGGTCACACAGCGAATCAGTAACAGAGCTCGGCATGGAATCCAGGAACACTGACTCATGCAGCCCTCCCTCCTCAGCAGGAGATGAGCCTTTGACACACAGCCTCAACACCAAAACAGGGTTTCTATCACAGTCTAACAGCCCACTGCGACATGCTGGAGCTTTGTCATTGTCTTACATTCTCACTTTAACAGTTTTTTTAGTTGCCCCTGCTTTTTTTCTGGAAAAGGACAAAGCTGACAATTTTTGGCTTTGAGAAACTGGTATACGTGCAAAAACAGAGGAAATACAAGGAGTTGTCCTAATTCCCATCTAGGAGATGAAGTGCCTCTTCTCACTTTGAGAAGACACCATGTTGGCTCAAAAATGCCTTCACTTCCATACAGTCACTAGGGAGCTGCACTTGAAAACCTCCCTGTCTACAGCACTACAATATGCATGTCACTACTGTCCTAAATGCTGGTTGGTGGTCTCCCTGCCTTCCCATTTTCCTTTTCTCACACACTGGATTGCATGGAGATATACCTTGCATTTTGAAATTAAATTACTGGTGTTTGAAGTTTGGTCTTTGGCATGTTAGACCACATATTCCATATCCTAGGCCACAATGGAGCGAGACTGTGTGAGACTGAAACCTTTAACAAGAGATGAAATTCTGCAGTACACAGAAAAAAATCCAAATTGTGCAAAATCATTCTTATCAGTGGCTTTAAAAATAAGTTTCACAGACTGTTTCCTCAGACAACCTTGATTTATGTATTAGTTCCCTGCTGCACAATCTGCATGACAATTTTTAATATCAGAGTTACTCAACTAATTAGAAAATCATGGTCTTAACTAGGGTTCAAGCTCTCCATAAAAAGGGAAACCTTAAATCCAAAATTTTTTTTCCTACTCTTGCCTAGTCTTTTGCTTCTCCAAAATGATTTGGATCATGGAACCTCAAGCAGGGCAGGTGCTGCAGTGCAATGCTGTCCTGGCTCTGTCTACAAGGGCTGATTTGAGCCCAACATATCCCTTAGGGCTAAGTGGTAAGTTATTTCTTCCACACTGTAGCATCATGTACCATAAACAGCTGGTTAATAGAACAGAGATCAAGTCAAGCAGCTGCTTGATATCAAAAGTGTGGAGACAGATCACTGCAGGGAAATAGTGACACGGGATTAGCAGGGGAATGCAAGGCAGGAGCAATTGCACAAGCACCCACAGGCTGTCTTCCAAAGTGCTCTCAGCCACTTCTAGGTCAATACCAACTGCATATTTAATAAAAATTCCACTCTAATCCATGATCTGGCCCACTGATAGGTTTATTTGATAGCACCAAGCACCAAAAACCTCTTGAAATAAATGTATTTGTCATTTCAACAGTGAACTGCTGGTAAATGTTTTGTTAAGTATCACATTCCAACAAGTTTCATCTGTCTTACAGTAGCCTAAGCTAGCTTTCTAGGCTGTAATCCAGATACTGTGTTTAAGTACATACAAAGATGATACAGGAAAGGGTGACTCAAATCAGTATGGAAACTGTCTTCTGCTTCTCTCCTATTTGAAATGCACATTGTCACAGGAAAAAAAAAAAAGCCCGATCTGACATAATTACTCTTGATCAATTCATGTTCCCTGCCCTGTTACTTATTTCCTTCTTACTGACTGCTTTGCCTGTGTCTTTTTTTTTTTTTATTATTATTATTTTATTTTTGGTTTCTGTGTTTGTTTTTGGGTTTTTTTTTGTTTTGTTTGTTTGATTGGGGTTTTTTGTGTGTCTGTGGATTTGGTTTTTTCTTTTCAAATTCCTCTTCCTCTTGGAGCCATGTTCCAAAATTGAATACCTCCAGGGATTGCTCCCACATAAAAGGTGACAGAACAGAAAGCTGTTGATGGACTTTGCTCCTCCTGGGCAGCCAACACAGGGGTTAAATGCTTTCCTTCACAAGGAAAGATACTGTCATCCTCTCTAAGGAGCCACTCTTGAAAGTCAGAGCCCAGATCCAAAACTGAAAACACCTCACAGCTGCTCCTGACAGAGAGTGATTGTACCTTTAGTTGTCAAAAGCAATTTCATCCCATGGCTCACCATGCCAGGATACCTCCAGGGCTTATATGCCACTTCACTTACCGTGTTGCATGCTCATATTAATTAAAGAAACACCCTATAAGCTCCTCGTACAACCACCAGTTGCATCTTCTCTCTGACACTCCACACTGACTCACCTCCTCCAGTGCTCTGCTCCCCTCTCTCACGTTGCCCTTTGGCATATGGCTCATCCCTTGGCATCTTTCTTGAGACATGCTAAACTCCATCTTCACGCACACACAAGATGCTCCCCCAAACTCTGAATCTCAGCATCCTTGATAGACCAATTCAGCCAGTTTCCCTTCATCAACTCCCTCCAACGGGGATGCCAAGCAGCCCCTGAAAGCTAAAGCCTCTTCCCACAGAAGACCTGCCTCATCATCATCCTCACTGACCACACCTGGGGCTGCCCCAGGCCAGAGCAACACAGCACATCCTCCTGCTCACAGCCTCCACCTCTGCACCTCGAGTAGATGGAAGGGGAAACATTGCAGTAGGGATGAGGGAGGCACACAAAAAAAGATATTAAGAGTGCAGTCCTTTCTGAAAACAGGGTTTTAACACCCTTCTCTAACAGAGACATTCACACTTACACAGCTACTTAATTGCACAGGGAATAGATACACTTCACGTGCCTTATCTATATTCACTTAGATCTATTTAGACATAGACACACTTACATATACATTATTTTATAATCATATATCTTATCTATTCAGCCTTATCTCATATTACACTTTTATGTTTACACTTATGTATCTATTTAGCCTGTGTCTGCTTACACTTGTATTTAGATTATGTATTAACACTTACTGTACAGAAAATCTATTTAGACTAGATATCTGTTTAGACTTAAAGTTTACACTTACATCTAATTACACATCAATCTGCTTAGATTTAGGTATCTATTTACACTTATATATGACCTTTATTGAGATTACATGTATCATCTGCTTTGACTTACTATGCAATGCAAAGCAACTGTAAATGGTTCTAGTTGGACAGAGATTTGCATTTTATATTTCTTCAGATGTAAATATAAAATGCCTTATATAACATATTAACTATAGATTTTATTTGAAAATCATTGTATATGTAAATCAATATTATTTTGCAAAGCTTTCAACAGTTTTTCAGCAATTATTTTTCAAAAATTGAATACATCCAGGAATTGCTCCTGCACAAAGGTGCCAGGACAGAAAACTGTTGCTGGCCTTCCCCTCCCATGGGCAGCCTGTCATCTACACCACTAACACTGGGTTAGGTGCTTGCCATCTTATTTCAGGAGCCACCCTTCAAATTCAGAGCCGAGCTCCAAAACTGAAAATATGTCACAACTGTTCCTGGGAGAGGGTGATTGTACCCTTAGTTGTCAAGGAAATTCCTCCTTCCCTTCATTTCAAAGTGCACGTTGTGTGTCCTTTCATAGACCCCTGCATCTCCCCAGCCTCCTATTGCTGCTGTTAGTGGCTCTCAAGTTTTTGCTGATCTCTCCTTTACTCCTCAGCTGTTTGCTTTGCAAGCCCAGATATCTAACCAATCAGACTTTAGTGTATCTTATCCAGTCCTTTCTCTTCTAACTTGATTTGCTCCTCATCAAATCATTAGCCAAATAATAGCAAGTGACACAATTTGCAGTGCCACTTTTAGCAAATTCAGTGTTACTTTTAAGTGAAAACAAAAAAAGTATTAACTGTTTCCTGATGTTGCTGTCTTCATACTTTATGGTTAGGAATTGGGTCAAACTTCCACTCTGCATAGATTTTCATCTCAAGTTTAGGCCATTAAGAAAAAGCTCACAATTTACCCAGGTTGTTCCCATCTTTCCTATGCTTTGCAAAAGTTGTAGCTTGGGATATTTATGTGAATTCACTATGGAGCTCCTACATTTCCTGAATTATTGTGTTGTCTTAGCACCACTAGTAACAGAACCTAAGGTTTGTACTCAGTTTGCAAGACCTCAGAAATAAGGCTTCTCCAGCCTGCTCTGTCCAGACATTAAGAGATTTACCTAGGACAGCAATTTTCTAATTGAGCAGGTGTCTGTCTCTAGCTTGTTTTACTTTTGTTTATCTTTGTGTTGCACAACCATACTTCCCTATCTCCAGCAGTTATTTTAGTAGGATGAGATATTTACAACTGAATAATGACATAGTTTACAGAAATACACTCTGGGTAGAATATCAGAGGCCTTGAGAAGTGGAAACACAGGATGCAGTGTATGAGTACAGGCATGAGATAAGAGATGGGACATAGGCTTGGCACTGGAGACCCCACAGCTATAAACAATCAGTAATGGTCAGTTAAAACAAAAATGCAGTCCTGGAGCAGGACAAAACTGGGTTTAAGGGTAACAGAGAACAAAGAAATACTATTCCACACATAAAAGAGAACATATATAGTAAATTCAGCTAAAACCTGGAGCTGTACAGCAATGAAAAAATATGTAAAAGTGTGTTAGGAAACATTTTTAAGTGACCCCAAGTGGATCCCAGGAGAGAAAGGAGAAACTGTCATCACAAACTTCATATTCCTCCCCATTAAGGACATGAGATTTCAATAACACATTGTACCACTTCCCCTGCTCTGCCTGCAGCAAGTGATACCTTAGGAATTGAAGGAGCATAAACACTAGGAAAACAGACAGAAATTAAAAATTAGATTTAATTGTATTTTTACTGTTATTGCAACTTTTTAATTATGGGGAAAAAAACATATTGAATTTGATTCTTTTTTGTAACAATCAGATCTGGACTAATAGTGATTAGACCAAGATTTCAGTTATTCTAGTACTAAATTCCAATTCTACTTTTATGCCATGTGCATACTCTTATATGTAAAGACAACTTTAAATATAACACTTTTTAATCTTGCTTTCTACCATACCTTATCTATCAACTTTGACTTTCCCTTCTTGAAGTCCAACAACCCTGTTTTATTTCTCTGTTTTTCCCATGGCCGGCTAAGTCAATTGTTTCATGGTACTGTCCAACTTTTTGGACCAAGGCTACAGAGGACCTAGCTCAGTAATAGGTTCTTCCACTACAGGTGTCAGGAAAAGCACACAAGGTCCTGAATCGTGAGAAGAACCTGCTGGTTGCTCAAACATAACAAAAGAGAAACCTATTTCTTGACTTGGTCACCAAGAGTAGAACTCTCCCTTAACACCCCAATGACAAGGTCTTGGATTTTCTTCCTTTTTTCCCTTGCCCAGAGACTTACACAGCAAGACTGTATATTCTGGATCCAAGAGCAAAAACTACCAGGGCCACGAAACAGCCAACCAAAAACTTTACAATTTATTAGAACATTTAATTATCATTTTAAAAAGCTGCCTCTTTTATTATTATTACCCAACATGTTGATTCAGATATAATTTATTTGCTTCTGTAATTTTCTACATTTTTAATGTTTCAACAGTTATCTGAAATATTAATTTTGGCAGCAAAACATCTATTCTGGGGTATGCCCTCTTTTGCAACTCATAATTATTTTTTTCTCACTGCTGTGCTGATATATTGTCCAGAAAAAGTCTGAGGGAGCTGCAAATACCTTCTCTCACTATGCACTCTTTGGGAACATCTGGTACAAAGTCCCTGCTGGAGTCTGGTGTGACCAGTGATCCAAACTCTGGTCTTAAATCAAGCACAATGGGGAGCTGAATAAGTGCCAAACAAAAATAAATTTTGAAACCTCAAAAACTGCCAGATTTAATCAGAAGTAAGAGTGATTTTGGCAGAGGCAGCTGTTCTCTTCCTCCATCTCCCCTCATACCATCCCCCAACCCTGGTCCTACCATCCACTTTGGCCATGCAAGATAAACCACAGAATTCACTGAATGTTCTCACTCAGAACAGCCAGGGCTGAAGCAGGACAGACTGAACACTTTCTGGTAAAGGCAAAGAGATGTTTCCACAGCTCTTACAGGAAAGTACCATTAGTACAAGTACTGAGCTGACAAATGCAGAAGTTGAACAGCTGTATGCTGAACACAAAATGTCACTGCAAAGCCACCAGCATCTGCCAAACTCACCTTCCTAAGAGCATGATGTTTTTCAGCAGTATGGTGTCTGGATACCTTCTCTTGCTGATTTGGAGCATATCTCTATATTTATGCTTTTCTGACTTACTGACAGTTATGCAGACCTTCAAAAACTTTGGTGTTTGCTTTATTCTGTTAATTTTAGCCATATGTTTTTTCTCACCTTTCCCTCAGCTTGTCAGCACTGGAATCTATGAATCCACTTCATTTAAAATGTTTGCTTCTTTATATGTACTGCAGATTATAATCCATCTACACCATTAAGAGAAAGCAGCCCTTTTTCCCCAGGGGAAATGCAACCAGTTTCTAGGAACAACTAGAGTACTACTAGATAGGTGAATGCTAGAATGTCAGCATCCAAAATAGCATTACAGACAGAATAAATCAACATTAACAGTATTACACACTTTATAGGAGAGGGCTAACAAAGTTAAGGGGGTCAAAGAAAATTACAGTTCTCTCGCCCTTCCTGGTAAAAAGTTACTGCTGTGAAGTTTTGCTTTAAAGTGCACATACATCAGCATACAAGAAACTCCAAAATGCAAACAGAAAAGCACAGTGATAAATAGGGAAATTTATTTTTAGCCCAGCAGAGATTTATCACTGTGAGAGTCTTGTGACTTTGACAAATTTAACAATAATGAGTTGTGTATACAACCTACAATAGCTGACAGCAAATAATATATTCCATCTGCTGGAGTTGTCCTGTGAGGCTGATGTTCAAGGTCTAAAAACTTTTGAATTTCTATAATTTGGTTCATTTTGTGAAGCATACATTGCAGTGAAGAGCTGTTATTTGAAGAAGAAGCTCAAAATGTATACAGAAAAAATTCAGTTACACCAAAATTTTATTTTCCTTCTATATGGATCGGTCTCTATGACCTGCCACTCACTTAAGTGCCTTCTTTAAAGCTTACAGGAACATTAAAGATGTGCTCATAACGTGTCTTGTCATCCCAATAAATGACCCTGCTGCAGGGGGGAACGTACACAATGGTTGATAAAAGTACAGGTGAAGATCAATTTCAAGATTACCTATGGATATAAACTCAAGTGAGGATGAAAATATTAAACCAGACACCCTGGTATGAAATAGTTCCTCACTAGCACTAGAAGCAATAGCTACATGTGGAAAAGAAAAACAAAATCTGCACTAGAGGACCTCAAAGACAGTGTGAGAACTGGAGCACCTCTCCTGTGAGGACAGGCTAAGAGAGCTGGTGTTGGTCAGTCTGGAGAAGAGAAGGCTCCAGCCTGATCTCATTGTGGCCTTCCAGTAGCTAAAGGGGGCTTGTAAAAACACTGGAGAGGGACTTTTTGCATGGGCAGACAGTGACAGGATAAGGGGGAAAGGTTTTAAACCAAGAGAGCAGGTTTTTAGATATTAGGAAAAAATCTTTATTGTGAGAGCAGCAAGGCCCTGGCACAGGTTGCCCAGAGAGGTTGTGGATGCCCCATGCCTGGAAGTGTTCAAGGCCAGGCTGGATGGACTTTGGAGCAACCTGGTCTAGTGGAAGATGTCCATTTCCATGGCAGATGGATTAGAACTGGATGATATTTAAGGTCCCTTCCAACACAAACCATTCTATGACAATGGCATTCCCTGATTCCATATCACAGTTATTTTCTAGAATTGTTTTTCTGAAAATCTATGTTTGCTTGAGTTGTTCCTTATTAATTTCTTTATAAAAAGAAATTGTGAGAGGCTTGACTTCGAACAAGGAAACTATTATTGTGGAAGATTTTGGCCTTTATATGTCTGTAAGAATGGTCAAGTTCTTAGTGTTACAGAGCACTCTAAATTAGTCACACCCAAACCCCCACACACGATGCAGAAATCAGGGGCTGTTTTCCTGTTAGGCTATCAAGTATTTTATTCTAAGTTCCACCATTTTTGGTGAGCAAAGATTTTATTTCTATATTGTGCACTATCCTCTACCTGGTTTTTATTCCACATGGGAGCCCCTGGTGGTCTAGTGGTTAAGGACACGGCACTGTAACTGCCGAGGCCCGGGTTCGATTCCCGGTCGGGGAAACTCNCACCATTTTTGGTGAGCAAAGATTTTATTTCTATATTGTGTACTATCCCCTACCTGGTTTTTATTCCACATACACAAGTATCTCATAAAACACACAATCAATATTATTTCCAAGATTTCCCTTTTCTAAAACCTTCTTTGTATAAAAAAGGAAAGCATTTTTGCCCAGCTTGGAAAGATATGCCTCCTAAGCAAGTTTTGAGCAAGCCAAGAGGATTATGGGTAGACACGGAGATATGAAAAAGATTTTATAAGAAAAATTTTATTTACATGAAAAAAGGTGCACACACATATTGCAGTTCCTGAATTAAGGTAAATTTCTCCTTTATCAAGGATATTTTAACTACATTTCTATTTCTGCAAGGAAACAAGGAATTTTCTGTTGTCTGCACATGACAGGCATTTGCTTCATGCCTTCCTACAGTCCCTCTCACATCTGACCCCAGCAGCAGAATAGAAGAGTTGTTTTAAAGCAACAGCTCTGCTCCTCCTAGTGAAAAGTGATACAGTAAATGTGATCTAATTAAACATCTAAGTTCACCATCATCTGTCGAATATCTAGCTCCCATGACCAATAAATAAAATATTCCACTATAGCAACACTCAAACAGAAGCTATCAAGGTTCTTTTCAATTACCTTTTTTATTATTATTATTATTTTTTCTGCCTTTTCTACTTTCAGCTTTTTTGAGAGGAAAAAAAATAACCCCATTTACCGTCTTGAAGCTTAGTACTTTCAGTTTCCAAGAATAGAAGCCTATTAATTCTGGCAAGGAGAACTTCACTGAGAGAAATCAGATTTAAACTTTCTAGAGGTGTCAAGAATGTTCAGTCAATTGAGCAGTTGAGTTTGCCAACTACATTCCTGGAAGCTTTGCAACAGAAGGAATGAATCAGAAAAATCAAATTAAGTGTGATTTACCCCTGGCACTAGCTAAGGCAAAATGTGAAAGAAAATGAAAAATAGATAAAACTTAATTGGTAAGGGAATAATATGCATGGCTGTCTCTCAGAACAAGAATAAGTTAGACCAGCTTAAAAGTACAATAAGAAAACATTTTCAGGATAAGGGGGAAAGATTCTCTCATTTTCCTGTTATTGAGCTGTTAGGCAGAAAGAGACACAGGCTTGTCTTTTTACCCCCTTTCCTGTGATGAAGAGCTTTGCTCAGATTAATTATGACCATTTGGAGAACAAAGCTTTAGTGAATAAACGTGCACTGGCAGAGTCCTGAATGCAGCCAACATAGTCCTCAACATCTTAGTGGTCTACAGCACTGTTACAAGTTACACAACACTTTGTTCCTTCTGTCCAGCACTGACTGATACCAAAATATCAAAATACACTCAGCAAAATCTGCTATTACTTGGTCAGCAAGGGAGGCTGCACTGTTCCAATAAACACTGAGAATGAAAGTTCTGAGACATGGAGTTTATAAATATCATACCCTTTATCCCCTTTCTCAGAACCCATAAAAGCATTGCAAGTGCCAAAGAACAAGTAAAATACCACAATTGCTGATAAGCAATCTGACCTCAAAGTAACAGATTTAAAATGTACATCAGAGCATAAAACACAAGGAAGAGCATGAGGGGGAATGAAAACTTCCATCAGTGGAAGGAAAGCTCTCCTTTCTGCAATGGCCCTTCATGGCTATCAGTTGCATGAAACCTCTTGAAGGTCTCCCTGTGAAAGGCAGATGTCCCTGTCCCTTATAGATGTGCCTCAATATGCCACAGCTCTCAGATTGCTGCTATTCCACATCTGACTGCTCCAGCACTGGTTGCATTGACAATCTAGCAACTCTATAAAGTCAGAGCAACCCAGTGAAACTCTCACTTTTGGCTGTGTTCAGTACAAGAAGACACTACATGTTCCCTTTGGGGGGCAAAAATATTTAAAGTACTTTTTAATAAATAAGCCTTCATGTCAAGACTACAGCCATACTCTGTCCAAGCTGAAGTTTTGTGTCAGCTCCAATGTGATGTAAGAGCAGCAATTTCATACAGAGTTGATGTTCAGGTTTATCAAAGACAGATGAAAACTGAACTCAAACCATGACATAACATACCCTAGACTAGGGCCAGAATCTTTGGATATCTCAGTAAACTTGGTAAGGCTTTGTATGCCTCTAGGTATGGAACATAACTCAGACTACAGGGAAACAGGCTCCCTTTTAGCAGATCCAGAACAGTCTCCCAACCCCATCAGACAAAGGACATCAACACAAAAGTGGAAAAATTAGCTTTCCAGAAAATCTTCTTTTATAGTAAACAATACCATTTCATATGCCAATATTCCATTACAAACTTGATTAAAAATAAGAATTTTACAAACAAAGCAAGTATCTTAACTCAGCACTGAAATTCAATCAGTTTTCAGTTGGAAATACACTCATCATTTATAAGAAACATACAATATTTAAAAGCAAGCAAGAAAAAAAATCCTATTTATAAAAACCTCTTGGTTGATGTAGGCATAAAAATACTTCACTCTTCCTATCATAATTTGTTTGCACAATGTTTAAGAGGGTGCTGTAAAAAAAATAAAAATATTTTTCCTGGTTTATTTTTCCTTCCTTCAGATTCTCTGTGAGATAAAGTTTAAAGGTGGGACAGATTTGAGGAAGCTTTCCGTACACCTCTAAAATAATTAAAAAAAGGAGAATTAACAATATAGCCAACATTTTAATTGATTTAAATTTGGTAAACAAAGAAAGTTCTTGATATTCACACCATAAGAATCTAAATTTGTGTCTTCCTACTTTTGTTATGCATTCATTGGTTGGAGGCATCTTGCTTTACTGATTAGCTTACCTTGTCACAGAAATTTTCCCTTCAGCAAGTCAACTCTTTTTAACATTGTCTCTTAAAAAAAAAAAAAAAGCTGAACTCACTGTAAGCAAATTACCTTTAGGTTCATCAATGTAGAAGGACACATCTTTTTTGTCCTCTTGTTCATCAATGTGATCATAAGTGATCTGTGGAACAGACAAGGCATTTTCTCCTGGGTTTATTGCAGGTGCAGAACCATTACCACATCCTAGCTTTCCTTTTCTTTTGTATCTTCTAGCCTGTGGTGGTAGAAATGGAATGTTATCAGAAGATATTATCAAACACAGACAAGTAGACATGTGAGCATCACTATGCACTAAATTCACTTGAGGTCATATGTTTTTTATTTTAAAAAGTGAAAGGGTTAGAACTTTCATTTTAAAAACATCTTATTCTGAATTATCAATTAAAATCTGGTAAGAATTTGATTCTCAGGAGAAGATGCCCAGCACATTTTGAAAAATCAGGTCTCAAGTACCAAAACTCAAGGTATACAAAATTCTAATCACTTCAGTATACATCAGCTTAGCTGTATCATCTTTCTAAAGCTTTAATTAAACATACCCATAGACTTTGAACTGTGAACTAGGCCCTGTGCAGCTTTTTCAACTGAAGAAAAATTCACCTTTTACCAAAAAGGCCAAGTTATGCACATCAGGAGAAGATAAATTCCTCCTCCTGCCTCCAAACAGTTCTTCAGATTTTAGAAGCCCAATAAACACCCTAAAAATAGTACTTAAACCCCCCAAAAATAAGGTTTAGATCAACACAAGAGAAGATGAGCCTTTGGTAAGAGACGAAAGAACCATGGTTATGTTCTTAAATTAGGGTTAGCAGTTCACAGGAAGGTTCAGGTTTAATATGTTCAGGAAATTCCTCTACATAGAGAAAATAGAGGGAAAATACTATCTGTTTTTCAGCTCTCCAAGCATGGATTGTTTGCTGTTCAGCACCACTTACAGAAGAGCCTTACTTCAGATTTACCCCTTTCCTCCTGTTTTTTCTGTCTCCAGTTATGATAAAGCAGAATCATGGCAGTCACACTATGCTCAGTACTGAGTAGATCACACTGCTATGACACAACACATATGTGCACACAAATCATGCCCTTACAGCTTTCTCCCTGTGAAATTGTACTGCCCTTCTCCCCTGGGCAACAGGCATCAGTGGCATTTCACTGCCTAAAACCAGGCCTCTAACATCCTTTGAGAAACCCTGGGCCCCTGAGCTCGAACTGCTGCAGACCTCTGCCTTTCTGGCAGGGGTGCTGAAGGCTGGGCAAGCTTGGCAGTGAAACTACAGGACTGTGTTTGGGCAATGCCACCTGTGTAGGCAAACACTGTTCCACTTTACTGCACCCACGACTCAAGAATTTGCCCTAATTTCTACACTCAGCCCCAAATAAAATACCACTGAGTACTTCAGGAAAGCACAGCTACTTATCAGCCACATGTTGAATGTGAACATAAGTTTTTAAACTATCTTTCTCCTTTCTTCTTGTACAAACTACTATGCAAAACAAATGCATTATTGCTATACAGCACCCTTTGAGAAAGTAGGAGACTTAAAAGGAGATAATGGAGAATTGGAACCTGTCTGACCACCAAGGCAATTTAAAGTGAGAAGACATTTGTCCCTCATGTACATTTTTAAGGAAAACGCAGCAAATCGTGCGGTGGCATGAGGAAAACAATCAAGCGTGTTTCAGCTTTCCAGAGTGTCCAGATTCTTCAGGCACTTCACGAGGCTTTTGGAAAGTTATTCCACTGAAATTTAAAAGCAAAAACAGAACCGAGCTCTGCCAATCCTCCGTTACCTGTTTTCTCAGACTAGGGCTAGATGGCGCTGCTGACTTTTTGGGATTTTGCACAGGGGGTGTAACATAGATCTTCCATGTCGCTGTAGAACTGCAGGATTTCTCTGCTGCATAGCACCGCCACAGAGTCTGCAATGAAACCCAAACCCAATAATCTCAGCCACTGCTGTCCTGCAGGGCAGGTAAGTCAGATTTTGCTGCAAATCAAACTGACAACAAAACCTTCAGTCAAGGTAAACACACTGCAAAGGGGTCTGACTGCAGTCATGGTGCTATACCATAGCACCATAACTAATAAAATACTCTCCTCCTTCTATATAACCAGGGGGAATGTGGTTTGCACCAGGACAACTACATAAATTACACAGTAATCTTCAGGACACTCATTGGTGCACCCTCCCTAGGAGCTAGGATCTATCCCTGCCCACAGTGTGTGTGGGGGGGAATCAAGACAAAACAACCTTCATAGAAGTGAATCCCCATGAGCATCACTGGATATTGCTGCCTCCTTTTTTCTTCACTGTGCCACATTCAGTATTTGTGCACCATGTTATTGCATTAATTATATTATCATACAGACTGTTATCCTGGGGCATTTGTCTAAACAGAGGTGTGTGTTTACATGTATTTGTACACGCATTCATCACCTCAGGATTTCACAGATGCATAGGACCTAAGATAATAGTGTCCTTATGCCTGTTAATATCAGGTTAGCATAGCTCCCTGTGCTCACCTAGAGAGGGAAGACAGGCAATTACCTAATTTTCTCTAGTGAGTGAAGTGGATCAAAAGGACTAAGTGATTAAACACAAGTTATAGATTTCTAATAAAATCTAGGAACCACAATTCTCAGTATTTGAACTACTAGGCCACATTACTTCTCCAATAAGCTCCTACGTATTTTACTGTTAGGGGTCTTACCTGAATTAGGGAAGCTGCAGCTGGGATTTGTCTGTTGAAATGCTTCTGACGTTGCTTTTGCTGTACTTTCAGGGCAAAACCGGACCCCAAAATACCCTAAATATATCCAAAATTCCTGATTAGACTCTACTATGGCTTCATGTACCTAAATCAAATTCTTAGCATATGAAAGAAACAGACATGTTATAAGAGACCTTCTGAGAAACAGGAAAAACAAGTTTTCAAATGTCCCAGTAACAAATTTTAACAAATAGAATTTTTAACAAATTCTAACAAATAGATCTGAAATTGAACAGATCTATACTGGCATCATGTAACTTCAAAAAACAGCATGTGCTTATTGCTGTGAACAACAGGCTACAGGAGTCAGAGATATTCAGAGGCAGACACATTCCAAGGGTAACCCTACACAATGGTGGGAGAAGCAAATGACAATGTCACATGACTGATTCTCAGCTATTCTTTGCACTTATTTTTAATTCCTTGCCACAAAAAAACCCAAATCCCAAACCCTTCCCAATCCCCTGAAAAACTTTTCCCCGACCCTCCTTAAAAAACCCCAAAGCCACCTGCTCCCCCACAGCAAAAAAACAAACAAAAAAAAGAAAACCCAACCAAAAAAAACACCCCCACAACTAAAGCCAGAACCGAGTTTGATTTTGCAGACAAACTGAACAAACAAGGCAAAGACATGCTTAATAATTTCAACATTTCCGTTACTGAAGAAATACTTTATCTTGCCTCGATACTGTTGTCTTTATTCTCACCCTGTTTATTCAAAGATCCAAAAAGCCCAAAGATCTCTATAGCACCACATAGGATGGCAGATGCAGTTTCCTAGACCTTTGATCCATAGCAGTGTTCTTTTTATTCATGTCCTCACAGGACACCAAATTGTCATCATATAATCACAAAACATCAGAAACAAAGAAGTGTTCACCTCTGGCATCAACGTGCTGATAAAAAAACCCTCTGTAACTCACAGACTAGAATAACTTCAATTCTTCGAGAAGTGGAAGTCATTCTAACCTCCTTTCTAGGCCACCTCTGTCTAAAGTGATTGCTGTAAAGATACAGCAGTTTCACTCATAGTTGGGTTGAAGGGACCTTAAAGATCATCCAGTTCCAACCCCTGGAGAGGGACCTTCCGCTATCCCAGGTTGCTCAGAGCCCCATCCAACCTGGCCTTGGACACTTCCAGGGGTAGCCACAGCTTCTTTGGGCAACCTGTGCCAGGGTCTCCCCACCCTCACAGGCAAGAATTTTCTTCCTAATTCCAATGTAAACCTACTCTCTGTCAGTTTGAAGCCATTATTCTCTCAGACTTTCCTCATAGGAGAGGGGCTTCATCCCTTGGAGCATCTTGGTGGCCTCCCCAACAGGTTGATGTCCTTCCTTTGTGCTTTGTGTACTGTGTGCACAGTTTGAAGCAACATCCAACCCTCTTATTCCCTATCAAAGCCACCAATTTAAAACTACCCAATTGTGCACCCAAGTCAGACAGATTCAAGTTCTACTTACTGCTGGCAGAGCAAAGAAAGAGATAGCGAATACTGAAAAACAGGAAGCTATTGTCTTCCCAATCCAAGTCTGGGGAACTTTGTCTCCATAACCAATTGTCGTGACAGTTACCTAGGCCAGAAATAAACATCTGTTTCAGTGCAAGAAGGTACTTTTTTTCTCCAAAAAGCAGGGGAAAAAAGAACGAAAGGGGAAATAAATTAGAGAAGTATCAGGAAATAGGTATGAATGAGCAGTGTTTGGATATGGGAGTACCCTAAACATCACTGTGGATTTATCCTGGTTTTACATTCTTCAGCAGACATTCACAGCTGAGCACTGTTTTGGAGGCAACACGGTCTAGATGTAGGATGACTGTTCTCACAGTTTGTAGCTGGCTGCTTCCACTGTTCCAAAACTGCAAGAATTGGCCCTGTGGGCTTGAAACCATAGGCTTGCAGTTTTTCTGCTTTTGCTTTTAAAATGTAGTTCCACGGCAGGGAGAAGAAGGCCCTGAAAGCACCGACTTGCACACAACCAACACATGGATATTTGCCCATCTCTGCAATCAGGCACACACTGGGTGAGGCAGGGTAAACCCTGTGCTGACAGGAGTGAAAAGGGACAGAACTTAAACTACCCCAGTTGAATCTTCACGGTAAGAGGAGGAACACACAAGGACGTGTTAACTCCCAAAGTCAACCTGCCAGTAGGCCGAGAGCTGAACACAGATGAGCCCTGTGCTTACCTTTTATTCCTCCCCCAACAAATACAGTATTTTGCCACTCAAAATTGTGTTTAAGCCACAAGGTGCATATACCTCAATCTGCTCATTGCTTACCAGAGGCCAGGTACTACCTAAGGGACAAAGGAACCCAAACTCAAGGAAGATAATGTATCCAGTAGGCTACATTATCTGAGTTCTCCACTAAGGACCTGATCCCACAGCACCCAAGCAAAACAGAAGCAGAAAGTCCAGCCAGATCGAATCAAGAGTCTGGCAGTATCTTAGCAACAACACAGGTCTGACATTAAACCAGGAATTCCATCCACAGGTCAGGATTAGGATCAGCCACAGTGGTTGGTGTGTAGGTCCACGGGTACAAGGGGTTGACAAAATATTAGTCCTTAGGTGAAAGTCAGGATTAAGGGACTCTACTTCCAGTCACAGCTGTAGTTAAGCTAAAGAGCACCTCTCTTGTCAGAAGATGCTGAGTTTAAACAGAGCCCCTGGGCGTGGCTGGAGGCCCCTGGTGATACTGGCCAAGGTCATTAGGCCAATTAGTGGCCTCGGGGGCCTTAACAACACCCCTCCCCACCTCCACTTTAAACAAGATGTGTGCTTACACAGGTCTGTAGGGACTTGCTGAAGAGGGACTAAATCACTGTGGGGGTGACAGGCCACCCCTGGAAAATCACACAGGCAGCAGGACCTGAACAGGATGGAGGTTTTGGGCTGTTCCTGATGAACCCCAGCAGGAAGGAAGACAATTCGTTACGAGCCCAGCAGACGGTAAATAATTGGTGCTGGGCAGGGATCAGAGTTCAGGTGAAGGCTGTTCCATCAGAAGGGTCCATCAACAAGGACCCGCTGCTCCCCAGTGGAAGGTAATAAGCAGCTGATTCCAAAGAGGATCCCCAGGCAAGCCAAGGGAATCCTACATCTGGCCAGGTAGGGGCCTCACCACTCTGGCACAGGCTTAGAGTAGCATAGACTCAGACAGTGACTGTGTCCAACAAAGAATTCTCATCATACAGCAATATCCAGGTATTGAGGTACGTCTGAGGCTGAGTATGGAAGTCAGCCTGTGGATTGAGATCCAGCTCACCAGACCGTGGCTGAGCTGGGAACCAGCTCTCCTCCAGCACAGCTCAGGCAGCAAAAAAAACCCCAGGGCTGAGCCTAAATAAGTCATGAGAGTGTTGGGGTGACCCCTGGTGTGCCTGGCTAGAGCCATTAAGGCTTTTTAGCATACTCAGAGCTCTGATGCTGCCATAAAATGGTGTGAGAAATGTGGCTTGTACTCCCTGAGAAGTTAAAGGCTTCTGGTGAGGAAATGAAGAATTCTGTCACCAATACTAAATGCTGGGGAGAACTTTAAATAGAAAAAATGCACTTCTATTTGGGAGCCCCAGCCCTAAACCTAGTCTCCCTCCCTTCACTTTGCCTTGAATGGTAGCAGAAATACAGCCAAAACAGACTTAAAAGAATATGTAAATTTACACTAACTACAAAAGAGGCTGCCTTTTATGGAAAAATTTGCTGACAAATGCTTAGATATTATGCAAAAATAGGCTTCCCAGAAGAAGCTATCAAGCAATAAAAGCATGAGAAGAATACATTTCTTCCTCCTCTCAGAGCAGTTCTACAGAGAGCTGGAAGAAAGATTTGCAGGGGAAAAATGATCAACTACTACCAAACTTAATTTTTCCAAGTTCAAAAAAAGTTAGGCTTGTGTTATTCATCATAAATTTCTCACTTGATGAAGTCCATTTTGTAGAATCTATATCCTTGAATGAATATTGTTATTTTGAACTGTAAACTGCTCTCAGCAGGAAGTCTGTCTTGTCAGGTGTTTGTCCAGATTTAATGTGGCTTGTGAAGTGACTCAGGTGCTGTGTACCACCAGCAGTACAAACAGAGGAGTTTGCCAGTCCCCAAAATTAAACCAGACCCCCCAAAGTTCAACTTTGAAATGCAGTATGTGTTAGTGGGCAGTGGAGGAAGTTAAAGCAATGTTTCTTTAACAGCACTTCAGCTCCTCAGTGCACCCAGATGACCCCTTAAAGTCTGTGATTTTTCCTTCCTTTTCCTCTCTTTTTTCTTATGAAAGGCTTCTTGGTTTTTTGTGGGTGGTTTGTTTGGTTTGGTTTTTTTTTCCTTTTTTTTCCTGACTTCTCCAGCAGTCAGGGCTTAAAAACAAACTGCAGTAATGTTGAACTGCCTTAGTGTTACTATGGAAGACAGCATGAAAGCTGTAACCACAGAAAGGATGAATTTTCCATCTCTACAGCAAGCAGATTCCTGCAGGTGCCTGAACATGTCTCAGAAAGTTTTTCCCTGGCTACCTTAAGAGGACGCCTTTTTGGTAATCTAATTAGTACACAGAATATGGAAAGGATTATAAATAATGTAATTATCTGGATTTCTTAAATTACGACAAGATTTTTTTTTCTACTTGAACATCCAAAAGTTATTACCATCTCTGAAAAGAGAATATTGAATATCTGGTTTTTGGAAAATGACACCTCCTTCGTAACACAGATTTATGGTGGCACATTCAGGCTGGTGTGCACATGCTCTCACACAGGCTCTGAAAATATATCTGCACACTTCAAAAAAGGAAAAACTCAAATTCTGTAGAAGCCAACAGAGCTGCTCAGACAGGCAGGTGTCCTGAAGTGTGAAGAGTCAGAACTGCACACCTCAAAAAACATACTAAATATAAAGGGGTTCAAACTGCTACCTCTGGCATGAAAATTTACTACTGGAAATTCTGAGCAACTGATCCTAAGTACCTCTGCCAGTTAACACCAATTTACTGGAGAAACTATTTAATTCAAATTCAGTGGTACAGAATAGTTGAGTTTGCAGCAAGTCCAGTGTTACCAGCAGCAAGACACAAGTGTGGAAGGACCAACAGAAGAGGAGCTTCCTACATGCCCTTCTTTCCTCAAGAAAAAGTATCCAGAAAGGACAGGAAAGCTGCTGTGACATGGGTTGCAATTCTGGCAGCCTGACCATGCTGTTAGAAATGCTGTTGCATGTGTTGTACATGTTATAACTTCTGAAAGTGGCTTCATGTAAAATACAACAAGTCTTTGATAATTTATTGCAGTTTAACCTGTTTGCCTGCCAAATCTGGGTGAAACAACTTTTGCATTTAACTGAAGCAGGTGAATGTAGTTAGCATCTAATTACAACTCCTTCATTCTTTATTTTCTCTTTTCTTCACATTTAAACCTTTCAGGTCATTTGTATCAAGTTCAGCAAGCTTGCACTTTCTGCTCAAAGCAAAATATTTCCCATAATACACTCTGTGGTTTTTGTCAGACACATAAGACTTTCAAATACTTGCTACCAACATTTTTTTTTCCTATGGTTTAGTTTTGAAAGGCAAAAGTGAAATCAAATTTCACTCCCTAGTAACTCCACATCTGTGTTTCTATGTTACAGAAGATTTGAAAAGAAAAAGAAACTGATTCACTTTGTCCTTTGTCACTGTTCCCAGCTGTGAACTGCACCTGCACCGTGACTCACAAAATGCTAAGGAGGCCTAGATGCCTGAAAAGCTTAATCAACAATTTAAACAGTGTTCTTCATGTGCCTCACACAGCTAGAGAAAGAGAAGCCGATTTTTATCTTGCTGTTAACACAAAACAAGTGAAGTTTCGGAAAACAACAACAAAACCCATTGAAGACTTTGCACAGCCTTTACATAAACTTTGAAACACAGATTCCAAGTCATCTATCTCACCGAGGTAATAAAGTGCATTTAAACTTATATGTTGTCTTCATAACTGAGTTCCTTTTATATTCCTGAAGTCCAAAATACTCTTGTATAAACACATCCTGGGTTTTTTTGCCCTTTTTTTTT
>VYXB01009652.1:464748-528012 GCA_013397135.1 Pachyramphus minor
TTTTTTTTTTTAGTCTTTACTCAAATCAGTGCTGTAGTTTCTAGCATTTACAAGTATTTTGTAATCCATAGCTAAGTATTCAATGCAACTCATTAAGCAAGCTCTGGATAACTAGAGCTTAAAAAAAAAAAAAAAAGGAAAGGAAGGGAGAAAAAAGTGCACTGGGTTCACATGGAGTTTTATTAATGCAGAAGTAACCCACGTGGACAGAACTGGATGCTAAAAGTGAGAGCTAGTTCCCAAATTCATTGCTGGAAATCCTGTTTTGTTTCCCTCAGTTTGGTAAGTTCTTCTTCCCACCCTCCACCCCCCAGTCAGGTCTGAATTTGGGCATTTCTGGACTTTTGCAGTTACAGGCCTAGGAATTGCTTTATGCAACAGCAAAGACACTGTGCAGAGCCAACATGAGTGACTATCCTTCAATGTTTACATAGTAATAAACTATATGCTTTCCCTTTCTTTCACTGGTGTCATTCTAATTCAAAGATACAACAAACTTACTTGGAACTTCACCTAGAAGAATTTATGAGCAATTTCTCATGGGTTTAGCTGAACTAGCACAAACTTTGATGGGGGTCCCTGATGCTGCTGAACTTCCCACAAGTAGCCCTTCTTTTAAATAGATATCCTTCACAGACCATTCAGCCAGACCATTAGTAAAGCCAGAACAGGAGCTGTGTTCCACTGCATTCAGTCATTGCAACACTGGTGTTGGAGCTGAACTGCTCAAATTATAGAAGAATAAGTGAGCCTGTGTACTGTTTTGTTTCCTTAAAGCAGACATGGGGTACCTTTCAATTATACCCTAATTGTTTTTCTCTATAATATACAGCACAATCTGTGCTTCTGATACATTTATTATTTTCCTCCACTAGTCAGAGGTTGTCTCATATCTATAACCGTGAGATTTTATATTCTGAAAATTTTATCATATTTCCATTGAAGACTTTTACAAGTGATCATTGCATGGGCTAAATCATGGTTTCATTTCTTCCCAGCACCTTAGATAATCAGGTTCATCTGGCCATATAGTGGATTTTTCTTTTTTACTAAATTCTTCTTAGTTTGTACTATATTTTTTGCACAGCCAGAGGGGATACTCTGCAAATGAAATGATTATTGGACAACCCAGTGACAGGAATTTAATGTTTAAAATACTTTTGTACAGAACAACTTAAAAAGTGGTAACTCAGGCTACATGTTATGTAGTCTACATTTCTGTATACTTCATTGAAATAGAGGCTTCTGCAGCATCTAAGTTAAGGATTAGAAACATATATCTATTAGGAACATTTTGTCTGCCTTGACAGACTTACCAGTTTATTTGGATGTGGAGAAAAAATTGGTTTATGGCCCAATAACTGGCATTTTTCCAGGTCTATTATTTAAGAACAAATTCAGTATATAGTGTTTCAAATCACTCTTGAAATATATCGTTCTTTCTCTGGAAGTTGGGGGCTCTGCACCTGTTCTAGTCCTCTCCTTTTTCTCTGTCACTAACACTAATGTGATGGATCTCTTTGGGTTTGTTACAATAAGAGAGCCAACTCAGAAATTTTATGAGTGGAGAAAAAGGTCCACAAGAGAAGAGATGGTTTATGCAAAAGCTGGTAAAGAAGGAAAGCTTAAGTCACAATGAGAAATACGATGACAACAGTCATATGAAGGGAATCTAGAAACATTCTGGTCTTGTTCTGTTTCATGGCTCTCTATTCCTTTTTCAACTGGTTCTGGGCACGCACATGATTACCACAATGTTCTCAGAAGCCAAGTTCCACCTTAAGGGTATTTTTTTCTTTATTTCACCAAAGATTTTCACTAAATGCACCTGACTGATATCCAAAGGATTTGATGAATGCATGAGGCTTTGCCAGCTGCTTTTGATGGATCTATTTACCTTTACAGAAGATCACAGACTTATTTAAAAGAAACAAAAACAGCCGTCAGGAACCTCTTACCTGCATAAAGATTTGCATTACTACTGCAAGAATGAGTTTTACACAGAAAGATAAAAAAAAAAATAAAGTCATTACCCCACTTTCACATACAGAATATACTTTTAAGGTTGTGCACCTTTTGCAGACAACTAAGCAGAGTTTAAAAGAAGTGGTATAGGTTTGGGGGGCAATTTACACTCTTATGAGATGAAGACTTTTTATATCTATAAACATTCAGGACTTGCTATCCTGCTTCCACACCAAAATTTATACCCAATTATTAATACCCAAATAATTTAATTGTATGTATGGCATTCTTTCTTGTACCCTTCTTGAAAGGCTGTTGAGCTTCCCTACAGAAATACATTCTGCAAAAAAAGAAAGATTTTTAAAAAAATATCACAACTTCAACAGAAAACCTTATGCACTGTTTGCATACAGATTTGACTGGTAAGGACTTACCACGCCCCACCAAAGGGCATCAGCGTAGCTGGAGAAACCTGTCTTTCCATCTTCATCAACTGCATCCTTCTCAGCAAGATAAACAAAATACGATGAAAAAATTAACCCCAAGAATCCAATGTACAATGTGGTTATGAGTTCCTATTAAAAGAGAAAGCAAACAAACACATAAGGTTTACATCATGTATATTCTATCACTGTAAAACATTGTAAATATCGGGGGGGGGGGTTTGCATCACAGTAGAAAAAATAATATGCTATATTTCAGGGATAAAATTTGCCTTCAGTGAAACAGTAACTTGTTTTCTATTCATACCAGGCTAAAGAGTTCAAAAAGCCATCATTAATATGAGATCATTTGGGCAGCTAAATGTAGAGTGGGACATCTCTCCTAATTATGCCTTACGAATGGAAATCATTCCACTTAACTGTCCACTCAAAATACTAAATCTCTAAACGTTTTTAAAATAGCAAAACAGCTTTAGAAATGCGGTTTCTGAACAGTACACTGAAATAACAGTGAAGAAATAACAACCATGTCATGTGACTATGGGCATATCTAAACAATGAACTTGTGTATCTGATGTTCAGATTGCTTAAGATCGAATACCGATGCCTTAACACTTTCATGTTAAGATAAAATAACATCTTAAGATAAAATATATTAGGCAGGTGTAACCTCTACTTCAATCCTGAAAAGCAAGGCTGGGGCAGTTTATTAGAAGATACTTTTGTTGGGGCATGCTGTGAATATACAATTTTCTCTATAGATTTTTGGACAGGAAGGTTGTATCACAGCTGATGTGACTTAGGTGCAGGATTGTTACAGACTTCAGGAAAAGTGTGCTTGCACATTTAACACAAGCCAAAACGTGTGGTGTCCCACATGCAAAACCCTGTAAAGCTTTTAAAAAGCAGGGCTATGTCAAACCAATACCTAGTTATGAGGGAAAAAACCTTATTTTAATTCCTTAAAGTTTACATGCATTATTCCTATATTTTCTTTGCACATATTTAGCCATCTCTTTTTTATGAAACACTGTTGTACTACATCTTCACTGGCATCTTCCTTAAGCTTTCTCTTTCCATTACTCTGTCCTTGCACCCAAACCAATAGAGAAATTAAAATACTTCCATAAGATAACGTTAAAATTAAAACCTGTCCAAGAAGGATTGCCTCTACTTCTAAAGTATGGCAGGTTTTCACAGATTTCCTGCATTACTCTATCCATGTTTCTTAAACTGTTTTATCATCAAACTTCCTTCAGATTTTCTTTTTTGGGGTTTTTTTTGATTTTTTTTTTTTCTTTTCACTTCTTTCTTTTGTTGTTCTGGGAAAAGGTGTCCCTGGTACCTAGTAACTGCATTCAGCAGCAGAAACTACACATACTCTTCCTTCTCCTCAGCACTAATTAAAATCAAGGTTCAACAAGTCTTTAAGTGATCTTGGCACAAAGCAAAATAGGTGTTTTTCCTCTAATCATTTAATAATAACCTAAATAATGAATTTTGATAGTATTTAGTTTGGCCCATGGGCAAGTCTTTTAATTCAAGCCTTACCTTTTTGCAGCCCTGTTTGCTAAACAGGCAAGTTTGTTAAACTGTCAAGGCAGTTGAAAGACAAAACAAAACCTGGAGTTTCAGTAGTTCAGATTTCTATGCAGGTCATCTTTATCTTCTCATCTTTATCTAATGATAATGGTACACTGTGTACTTGCAGATATGACTTCATTGATTTGAAAAGCTCCTTGTGTTAATGTACATAACTGACTATTTGCATTTCTGTAATTTTTCAAAACTTTTTGACTTGCTTTTACAGTGTTTTTTCAGTGCAAGAGGAAGCTGCAAAACACTGAGACTGAAAGTTCTGTGATGCATAGGAGACCACAGCAGAAATGGGGGCTAATTCTTGTTGCCTACTTACACAGAAAAGACTCTGCTTTCGTCTCTGGGAGATTTGTGACTTCCTTCCACATCAACAGAAATCTCTTAGTTACATGTGGCACGTTGCTGACATCTCAGAGGTTAATAGATTTTACCTGTTATTGAGGAGCATCCATCACTGCTTTCTTTCAGTTTTGTCTCAGAGGACAGAATTATAGAGGAGATGATAATTGGAATACTTCTGTTTTAAGTGGCTTTTTGGGGAGCAGGCAGGAAAATACGCTTTTCAGAAGTGCTATGCATAGACTTATGAGGTCCTTTCAAAGTGGTGGAATTATCAACATTGACTACTCAGCTTATTTCACCACTGGTACCTCTCAGCTCCAATTCTATTCATCTAAAGACTGAATTCTTTTCAAGTAAAGGCCAGATGAAAGTATAATTGCCTTAGACTTTTTCTAAATGTCATCACTCTGTGTTACATATGTATAGGGAGACAAAGTAACACATGCCTATATTTAATTATAAGAACAATGACAGCAATCTCATACATACTTCATTGAATAAATAATAAAATAAAATAAATTTTAATCTTGAGAGAGTTGAGTCACCACAGTTTTGAAAACTCAGATCTATATTTTCAGTTACAATAAGGACCACACAATATAGAGTTCAATACTTGGGAAAAATAGAAGGAAACCACAAATCTCAACTCATTGGTAACTCCCTCCTAAAAGCAGTAGAAGATCTCACAAACAAGGTGAGTAATGAGAAAAAATAAGTGAGAGGCTTAAAAGCTGAAGCTAGATTGGCTAACTCAGTTTTTCAGTAGGCTGTATGATTTCTCCATGTCTTTCCATCACCACATACCATACTGAATCATGTTTTGTTGCTTTTGGCGAGAAATCCTCGTATAAGCTCAACCTGCTGAAAATAGAAGAGCCAAACTGGGCCTGAGTGAGCTAATAAAGCTATATGTGAAATTCCAAAACACATGGAAATCACTGGTGACAACTTCACTACACTCCTCTGGGCCCACAGAGGTACAAATGCTTGCAATTTTCACAGGTCACAAAAATGGGGATTTATTTTCTCACATTGTTTAATGGTTATGGGCCCCATTTTTTCTGAAACAGTATCAAACTCAAAAAATAGATGAGGACTTTGTACTCTGCCAGCAAAGAAAAAGCAGCTGAGGTGTTTTTGTTTTGGTTTGGTTTTTTGTTGTTTTTTTTAAACAAAAATTTCTTTCAGGGACTGGACAGGAATAAAGGTTCCATTTTTCCTTCTGTTTGGTACCATGTTGGAGTTTCAGCTACACTTGTCCAATGTCAATACAGAACTGTGTGTTTGATATTTTTCTTATTAATGTGTTAGTGGGTGATCTGCTTGGACAAGTACTACAGATCTGTAGAGTTTTATTTATCATCATAATCACTTCTTTGGGGTAGCAGAATTTCAGGTGCATTTACTCATAAATGCACTTCTCCAAGGATTTTTTTTCCCCCTTTTAAATCATTGAACTTATTTATGCTCATGACATTTAAGTGTTGTATTTTGGAGATAGTATTTCCTGATTCTTGACTAAAACTCTGAACACCCACAGGAAAAATTTTCTCAAACACCTCTGTAAGCAAATGTTTAGAAAGTGTATTTGGATATCAGCTCTGCCCTAGCTAGATATCCAGGCAATGTGAGCATAATAAATGGAGACCACACAGACTTGGAGCATTAAAAGTCATCCTGTTGTACAGTATGAAAGGAGGCTTTATACTACAGCACTTTGGTGTGCATCACTGCTGCACAGCCACCATGACATAAAATTTCCTACAGTACTGGGGAGGGAAATAAAGGGAAGAAAATTAAATTGTAGTATTAAATTAATCACTTAAATTAAGCACCTCCCATTCTCTGCCTCAGAATAAGTTTTCCAAATAGAACGTTTTAAAATGTCTGTGTGGAAATCTGTAACTATTAGTCAGTATCTGGGGAACAAATCTACACTCATAAAGTCTAAGTTAACCACCCCTAGAAGTCTGATGTGAAGATTAATAGCACAATGGTATGATATGCAAAATTAAAAGGCTACTGCTGTAAGTTTCTGTTATACTGATAAAGCTAAGTGGGCTACAGAGTTTCCATGAAGACTCAAAAAGAAGCCTTCAACTGGAATTCTTTTTAAGTTTGCAGAAAAACTTCTAATCTTTTCCTGCTTAATGGACTTTTATACAGAACAATTGTTTCCAAGCTTTGATAGACACGTAACTACTTATAGCCAAGTTTACCTCTGAGACTACACTCTTAAGAAAGCAACTTATCTTGCGTATTATCATAACATAGTTCATATTTTTATTTACAGAATGCATTAGAAAAACTCTTTATTCAGGCAGAGAAAATAGAATTATTTAAATAATTTACTTTTCCACAAGTATTTCTTTTTTCACAGAGCAACCAAGTAAGGAACACATCTTCCATGAAGACAGTGGACAATATTTGCAATACAAAAGGCAGCCCACATAGCTGCATTTAATAAATTATATTGAAGGATAACACCAAAGAGTACAGCAGCTCATTTCCAAAAAAAACCCCGAAACTGTTATCCACTGCTCTGAATAGTTAAGAACAGTTTCCCATTTTAAAAACAGAAAGAAACACATTATGGACTTTTAAAGTATTTTTATTCTTGCAACAGAGAAGTTCATTTAAACCAGCCTATGATCTGAAGTCCACAAAAGGAATTTACTAAAGTGAAAAAAATGCTGGGGATCCTTAAAGGTCAAGTACCTGACGATGTATGAAAACAACTGATCCCAAAAGTCTCCAGGTGCCTCCCTGTCGATCCACATGGAGCATGCGAAGTATCTGGAGAAATCGGATACCCCTGCAAGAAAAATAGGGCATTAAATAAAAAATACTGCTCTACAGTTGACTCTGTTCACTAACATGCTGCCACATTAGAGAACTGTGCCCCTGGTCGGGGTTGCATCTCAGATTTGAGACATCATCTGTGTTTAGATTTCATTATAGTCAAGTATATTCAGAAATACTGACCAGGAAAACAACTATTTAACAGAAAAACAAAGAAGCTGAAGGGAAAATTTCATATTTTATATTATTCTGATTGTCAAGTGCCTCCTTTGCAGGAAAACCAGTGCTTCAAGGTTTGCTAACATAAGTAGAAGCAAACTTTTTTCTGTATTTGCCAAAAGTAGAATATGAATCAAACATGGTATCACTGAATTCCTTTTTGTGTGAGTTATAGAAATGATCTAATTGGAAATAGATACAGTCCTATGTCTTTTTAGGACAATAAGTGAATTGTAAACTCCATATATTTTCAACCAAAGAAAAATAATTGTCCATATGGTTCCTCAGTGTAATTTTATTCCATGGAAATATTTTATTTAGTCACGCTTTTGACAATGAACTTTGTTTGCCTACAGTCATCTTACTGACTATCCCTGAAACAAACCAGTAAAGAGTAGGAAAGGATAAATGCTGAATTCACCTATCAGAAAACTTTTCAATGAAAGTATTTTTGGCTCTTTTTGTCTACACTTAAAATTTTGTTGTGAATGTAGTTTTGGTTTTTAACTCAGACTTCTTATTTCAATTCAACTGTGGCTGCATTTTTCTGGGTTACACCTATAAGCTGGAAACTCAGCCATCCTGCAGCCACTGGTGTTACTCACTGGGAAGGCAGGCTGTCTTCTGCAATACCCAACTTTTCCTTTATTCAGAAAGCAGGTCTTCTGAGCTCTCACAGCTGACAGTCAAATCATCAAAAGCTTGTCATTTATTTGGAAAGCACTCAATAATCCCAACTATCAATCACATATCAGTGACTAGGGACATGAACGCCATGTTTTGTTATTTATTTGATATGCCATTGGAATAACAATTTTAATTAGCTGGAAACTTTTAAAGATTCACTTAAAACCTGCTAATTAAAACATGAGTTCAAGAATTACAAGACTACCAAATATGTGAGCACCAACACAATGCAATTGCTCATTGGTTGCTCATGTCAGGAGGGGAGAGATCTACATGTAACTCCCCTGTACAATTATTAGACACAGCTCTGGATGCTGTGATCAGTTCTTGATTTTCCTGTCTTTTGGATCCAAGCTGGTTACAGCTATGTTACTGCCAAGTGCTGACATGCATGGTATAGGCTGGCTGACAGTTTTACAAATAAAGGTTTAAAAAACATGACAGTGAACAAGAAAAACCAGATAGCCCCCAAACATGCACAAAGCATTTCCACTAAAAAGAGAATAGGAATTTGTTGGAATGAAGACTGCTTTTATCCATGTGGTGGCCTTGAAACAGTGAGAAGGTTGGAGGACTCTGCTGTGAACTCTGCGGTGCTACTCGGTTCCAGTCTCACTGGTTGCTGTAGTGAGCAAAATGTCAACCTGTCACACCTGGGGGATCTGGAGCCTTGAACTTCATTCTACAAGTAAACAACCTAACATGCATGCACCCATGTTTTCTGGGATTGCTGGGATTTGAGGAAGGTCCAAAGAAGACCTTAACAGTAAACCTTAAAGGCAACAAAAGCAAAGACATGGTATATGAGATTCATTCCTTCCTAATTCAACAACACTCACTCACATCACAGTTCTGTGGAAATCTGATGGAACTAAGATTTGCCCGGGCCTGATGGTTTTTCAGTGGAGGAGTAACAACACTGCAGAGATGTGGGTTAAGCTTCCCTGGCAGAGCATTCTGAGATGTAGTACAGTGACTTTGTGACTGAACACTGGGAAAGGCTGCACTGAGCCCAAACCCAACTGAGTTCACACATAAACACACAGCAGGCCTTTTCATAAAAGTCCTTCCTACACTTCTAATTAAATTTAACAAAATCTTTGGAATTTTCACATTCACACTCCCTTTTCCTATACAAGCTGATAAATCACATTCATGTTGCTCATGTGAGCCTTTATTATCATGTAAGGATTAATGTTCTATAGTAAGAGTTACCTTAAAAATGCTTTATACCTGTAGTTCCGTCCAGTGTTCATTTACACAGCTAGAGAATTTAGATAGTACTGTACATTCTCACTTCCCAGTAATCAGATTGCATTGGAAATCAGAGGCTTGTAACAGAACATGCATCACATCTTGCAAGTTAAGTTAGAAGGACTGGGAAGTACACCTACTTTGCTTATCATTCTTTTCTTCTATTTACCCGCTTTTCCTCCCAAAACAAGCTTGCAGTGCTTGATGCAAGCTGAACAAACACTGTAGACATCAAATGTTTCTGGTTCATGTACAGTATGAGTTACTTGTGCCAAACAAATCCACCAAAGCATAATTACTCTTTAAACAAAGTAATTACTCATACTCAAAAAGTACCCAGTTAAGCGCTGTCTGGATTACTTCTTAAATAAACTGATGTCCTGTAATACTCTCTTGTCTCAGAAGGAGAGCTGTTTGATGTTTTATATAGGACATAACATTTAGTTTTTTCCATTTGGCTTCAGCATTCCCACCACTTTTCATATGCCTTGTTTCTGTACTCTTGTTCCCCAACAGTGATCAAGCACAAAAGCATACAGTCCTCCACTGTCCAGTGTTTCAACAGAATAACTTTTCCTGTATTAGGAAAATCAGAAATACATCTAATTCAGAAATTAGGAAATTAGATATACATCTGATGGTAAAATCCGTGGTACTGAAGAGCTACAGCCACTAGAAGAACATACCTTATTGCAGAGGTAGCAAACACCTGTCCATTAGATCCAATGCTCAGAACAATAATTGAGGCTACTACCACAATGAGATCTGTTAAAAAGAAAAAAAAAGGGAAGAATGTATTAATTTTTAGATTTCTGCACTGAAACACACAAAAAATACAGACGGAGGAAAGAACTTTAAAAAAGAGAAATCTTTATCTGAAATACGCTGGGCAGTAAGTTAATGTAACAGTTTCACATCAAAACCCCGATGACTACAGTTTCTTCCATGATGAATTTAATAATGGCAATTTCAAAGAACAGCAGCTTGCCACAAAAACAACAAATGCAAAAGCATATGTACACCCTAGAAATGAATCCACATTTTAGCTCATTAGCTGATTTAGCTGATTTACGAGGAAAAGTAAGGGTTTGCTTCATTCAGTAATGAAATGCACAAAGCCAAGTATCATGCATACACAGACACATACACTTCGTTTAAAAATTGTCTCAAAGCTGTAAAGCCAAGCTTTCAAAGTTTAGGGAACTGTCAGAACAAAGGTTTGCTAAAAAAATACCCAAATAGAGTTGTTGGTTTACTTTGTGATACAGTCTTTATTTGTATGAAAAAATAATTGTTTCCAGAGTTCCTTATTTTTTGTTTCCACAACTGCACAGTTTACACAGTTCCAGCACTATACAATGCAAATGATGGATTGTGTTCACAGTGCCAGCATCCTTGATTTTCTCTCATCCTAGTTCAGTGACCATGTCTGTTTCTTTTAATTATTGAACCTTGCTCTAACATTATTCTGAGAAGTCATTTTTCTTATTTCCTCACAGGCATTTCTGTGGTAAACCTCTTTAGAGCATCTAAATGCTTCACTTTCAAATTCTAACCAGAAAATAAAGGACAGTATTA
Source organism: Pachyramphus minor (assembly GCA_013397135.1). Classification (NCBI taxonomy): domain Eukaryota; kingdom Metazoa; phylum Chordata; class Aves; order Passeriformes; family Tyrannidae; genus Pachyramphus; species Pachyramphus minor. Next base: position 475,638 of record VYXB01009652.1, read on the forward strand.
TAAATGGGTAGCAAATGTAGACAGAAAGAGGAAAAGTTTTGGTAAATTTCCCCTGCCAGCTTTAAACAGGCAGTACTTTATTCTTCAGAGCACTCAACATTATATAGCACTTCAAAAAAGCCAGCGCCTGCTGACCTCACTTGCAGCTGTGAGAGCTCAGAACCTCTGTAACTCGACTTCAAAGTCTTCATTTGGACATCCAGAAAATGAGGCACACTTGTGCAAACTGATTTAACTGACTGCCACAGAGTTTCCGTGCGATGCCTGGGCAAGATGCAGGACAGAATCCAACTTGAGAGGCAGCAGCAGTTTCCTTCAAAAAGGTTAACTTGTTTTTTCCTTTCCTTTAAACATTCTCCTGCCTCATTCACAACCATGTGGTTGCTGCAACAAATATTGCAGAAGTACTACAACCAAGAGTATCCTTCACTCTCTGATTTGGATTATTTTCCAGTATCACTCTGGTTTTTGCTGTAAAAGCTGGATTCCTCCCCAAGGGATAGGACTCAATCAGTTTAAAGTGTGTCCAACAACAATGGTACGTTTAAGGAAATGAAAATAAATAAAGGGAGGGATGAGGGTACAGTTTCCATTTGGGGATAATCTTAACTTTTGAATGCCCAGCTTTCCAAATTTTTCATGCTATTCTTTATTATATATTTGTGTGGAAAATATGTTCGTAAATATCAGAATTTAGGGTGGGTTTTCTTCCCATCACATCATAATACAGGTCTTTGCTCTTAAGCAAATGATGCACCCGTGTCCTTACTAAATTATCAGATATATCCATACCCATTCAACGACCAGCACTGAAGAAGGAAAAGACTGACTCTTAGGAAATGAGTTTCAATCAGATAGTGAGAGTAAAATAGATTTTTCGTTTGTTCTACTTTTCTGAAAGTGTTCTACATTGTAGAGATATTTCTGTTCTTTTATCCCCTCTTCTTCTCTGCTCCTATCTATCTTTTTAGTGTCCAATCTTTAGGCTTCTATCACTAATCTCAGTTTACTGGTCCAAATAGTCCTATTTTACAGTCTAGGTCTTCAGCTTATCCTGCTCTTTTACTGCCACCTTTCAATTCCATGTATTTTCAGCCCCTGCTGTTTTTCCTTCAACCTCCTGATGGTTTTTCAATCTCTTTAAACGTTCTTCTCCCAAACCTCATCCACTCCCCTGTCATTTTACTGAGCCTGTATGTCCCAGTTCATTCCTTCTACCTCAGCATTCGAGCCTGGTATTTTCCATGTGCCCTGGGCATATTCAGGAAGAACACTATAAACCCAAAACCAACAGATTTTCCACTTCCAGCCCCAGCACTACTCCTCCAAGAAACCTGAAATTTGAATTGTGCAGGCTCACTGCAGATTCAATCTCTGAGGAATATAAGAGCATTCTCTAGCAGGGTGTTTGAAGCACGAACAAGCTACCAAATTTTCAGGGGCTTGTTAGTCAGTTTGGATTTTCACTGATAAACAAAAAGCTATTTTGTCATTAAATTTCAAGTGTCTGCTTCAAAGTGTGGAAGTGCTAGTGCTTCTCCATAAGAAATGGTCAGAATTGCCTTTCTCAGCAACAGCTTAAACATCCTGCATGAAATGTCTCCACAAGACTCAAACTGAAGCAGACACTGGCATGGAAAACATCAGGATAAAGAGCCAACGTTTGTTTAAGTAACTTTTTCAACTCTAACAAGCACTAGTATTTACAATAGCATCACACTAGTATTTATGGCAGTTCTCAAAAACTGAAGTGTCAGGAAGTTCGATAATCTAAAAAAAATTGAATTCCAGTAATTCATAAACAGCAATATGTGGATATTCTTCTTGAAGTTTCTACCTACTTACACGTCTGCAAGCATGTCTGTACACACACAGGAGGTGCAGAGAGAAAAAAATGACATGGCACATTCTATAGAATACCTGCACCACATATGCAGATAACAGACCTACAGAGATCACATTCCCTGCAATTTACCATGTGTAGTACTTTAAAAATCTCATCCACTACTAGTCCATGGCTTACTGATGTTCTGAATCCTTGAGAAATTCCAAACAGCTGTAATTTTAATATAAAAGATCAGTTTGCCAATATTACTTAGCTATACATAAACTTCAGCGTAGCACATAACACATATACTGTAGCTTACCTGAGTATTGCTTTTTATTTGAGCAAATTTCTGATGTGTTTCTAATGTTTGCAGAAATTTACTTTCTATTATGCAATTCTCAGCTTTTTCATTAGAAGGAATGAATAATTTTTAAATTTAAACCAGCAAGAATATTGGTATTTTATTTCCTATTTTATTGCTGTACTATATTACAGAATGTAAATAGTCCTTAGCTTAAAGGATTGCTCTTAAGAGCCTGAAGATAATATGATGTCCAGAAGGCCTTAAATTATATGCACATATTTGAGTTTGCTTTACATCACTTTTTCTTTTTCCGAATTTTCGTGTTCTATCAGCATTTCATGAATTACAAAGATAACTGGAGCTTTACATACCAGGTGCTGCTTTTTCAGAGCTGTATACATAACCAATTAAAGGTGCTTATAAATTAAGTTCTACTGTGCTTTACTTAATGACAATATGAGATGGACACACTATGCAGACTCGAGTCTTTACACCAGTAACTTTTGCCCCCCCTTACATCTTTCAAACTGCATCCTCTCAAAACCAGGAGAAACAAAAGTTAACTCATAAATCGGTTCTTTTGTGATATTTTCTGCGACAACAACAAAAGGATAAAAGGTTGTGAAAGGGCATTCTCTTGATTTTGCCTGTGCTTGGGACCTGCTTTTCGTAAAACCCTAATTAGGTTTGGATTCTCAGAAGCATTTAGCTCCTAGTCCAATGTACTGAAACAGTAAGTAATGGAAGTGTTAAATCAGTATTTCAGAAAGGGGTCACTATTGCTGCTGCTGCCGTGGTACATGAGCAGCACACACTAAACATGCTCATTCTGTGAACTTGGGAATCAAAAAGCATGGAGAGAAAAAATGATTTTTCTAGGGATTCTTGGTATTCTGGGAATGAATTCAATATACGTCTCCTGACAGGTTATTTAACGATAGAATTGTCTTTTCTCACATACATGTAATCATCTACAATCTGTGTGCAAAGAAGAGAAAAATTAGGCTAACTCTAGAAAATCTACCTAAGAAATAAAAAAAGAAAAAAAAAAAAGATTTACAAGGTAGGGAAGTTGCATCATTTTCCATTGCACCTAAAATGTTAAAATACCATTCAAGAAATAATGTGTCCTATCTTAACATTTTCCTTTCCCAGTTATAGAAGTTGCAGGTTACCATACTATTTTATGCAGCATAGAAATCAATAATATTTTAAAAGTTTATAAAAGAAAGTAATACTTAGGCTTGACTACTAAATCTCTTTCAAGTAAGAGGCACCAAAGTACTTTTTATTTACAATTAGAGACAGGAGGAAAGGAAATATAATGGAAGAAATTAAAAAATTCAAAATTGAACTTTCTAAGACTGAATCCAAACTTTAGTGTGAACAAAAACCTTGGGAAAAAAAAAATCTTCCTGCTGTCAAAGAAATTTCAGTGGAATTTTTCTGATTTTAAAATACAGACTTTTGTATTAATGAATACCTTATTTTTACATTCTGTTCTAAACTTTAATTTATTTTTCTACCGTTTGTACTTTATTCATGTTGATTTGAAAATTATAGGATGAGTCAGGATGATTCCTGTTCCTCAATAACCTGAAACAGTACAGCAGCTCATCACATTATTGACTACTTACATCTAGATATATAATAGAATATCTTGTTTCCTGAGTTTTTCCACTGTTCCACAGTGTCACAGGTGGTTAAGGAAAAATCAGCTCATTCTCTCCCCTTTTACACCTCTGTCACTTTGCTCTACTTAAAACTCAATGAGCTGATGTTTGACTAATGTAAAATTTGCAGCTCTGTATAAAGGACTTCATGATTTTATGGTCTATTATAATTTTGTCCAAACACCATCACTTTTTATTAATCTCTCACTGTTTCACAGGTTCTATTAGTCACCTCTCCTAAACTCTCTCCTGCTCCAGAAATGCTACTTACAATAGTCCCTTAAACCATCTAAAATTGTTTAACTTTACTACTACCCAATAAAATTTTTCCTGAGTTCTACTTTTCCCATTTCCACATTTTTCTCAATCTACACTCACCTTTATGTTTGCTTTCTACAGGAGACCTAAAATAGGATTTTGTGTCCAAAATCTTATCAATTTTCTCCAGTTAAACAAATAGATTTAGTCACTTCTTCACTTTACAATTCTGCCTTTCTAAGCCTGATATGCGCCTGTGTCTCACAGCCGTATTTTAAATGTTCAATTCTAGCAATCCAAAAGGAGAAAGAATTCCGTAAGTTCACAAAGCAGATAAATGCCAGAGGAACAGACACAGCTCAGTCGCAATGAGGTCTCTGCAGTAGCTGACATCTTTACTTTAAAATAAAGGGGCAGCAGGGGCGAGGGGAGGGAAGAGTTTAAATCTTACCGATGATGGATATTGGCTTTCTGGCAAACCGGATTCTTCCCTGGAAGCCAACATACTTACTCCTGCAGCCTGCAGACCACAACCGGACCAAATATTCAGCACCAAAAAACACAACCAGTACTATTTCCTATAAGAATTAAAAGGAGAAGATATCAGGGTTTTTTTTCATTAGAAGTCAGATTACAGTTTGCACATCTAATTTATTCCTAAGACTAATACAAATCAGTTTGTTGAGATGAATGATGCAATAGAAAGGATTGTGCCTAATCTCTTTGCTTTTTATATGCATATGCCATCAAAGGGAGCTATCATCTGTTCCTGAATGTGATTTGCATGAATAAATGGATGGTTTCATTCCATCAGTCTATCATAGGGAAAATCACAACATTCTTCTTCTTTTGCTTCTTTCAAAAACTTAAAATTTTTAAAAATAAAGAATGGAAGGAGCTTATAAGCATATCATTCCTAAAACTAACAAGAATATTAAATGTTTCTAGATCATGAAAAAGAATTTATGAACATGAAACCAAAAAGTGTAATTTCAATGTTTGTATATTCAAAATAGAATCATAGAATATGTCAAGTTGGAAGAGACCCATAAGGATCAAATCCAATTCCCTGCTCCCTGCTGAACTACCTGAAACTAAACCATATGACTAAAAGTGTCATCCAGATGCTCCTTGAACTGTCTCAGGCATGGTGCTCCCTGGGGAACCCATTCCAGTGACCGACCACTTCTCAGTAAAGAACCATTTCCTCATGTCCAGTCCGAACTTCCCCGATGCAGTTTCACTCCCTTTCCTGTCCCACTGCTGGTCTGATACTTTCATGTCCTTCTTATACTGAGGCACCCAAGGTGGGGGCTGCACCATTTCAGGGTGGGACAATCTTCAGCCTCTTGGCCCCTAATTTGGATGTGTAACCAGGATGGCCTTGTCCCACATGAAGAATAAAGCTCTTGCTCTTTTAAACTTTCATACAGTTGGTGATTGCCCAGTTGTCTGGTCTATCCAGATCTCTCTGTAAGGCCACTGTACCCTCAAGGGAGTCCACAGCTCTTCCTAGTTTAGAATTGTTGTCAACCTTAATGTATATTTGATTCCTGGGTCTAGATCATTTACAAAAACACTGAAAAGCACTGGCTGTAAAGTTGAGCCCTAGGGAACCCCACCAGTGACTGATGCCAGTCTGATGTCATAACCCTCTGAGCCAATGTAATTTTACCAGGCACTGAAGTGAGGTTGACAGGTCTGCAATTACCAGGGTCTTCCTTCTTACCCTTCTTGAAAACTGGGACATTTGCCAGCTTTCAGTTTAGTGGAACCTCTACAGACTCCCAAGACCATTGAAAAATAATGTCCCACAATGACATCTGCTAGATCTTTCAGTATCCTGGTATGAATCCCATCACACTCCTCAGAGATTTATGTACATTCAGCTGGAGCAGCAAGACAAACAAGTTCAGGGTCAAGTGGGATTTTATCATCCTCCCAGTCATGGTCTTCCAACAGAGTTCCGGGCTTCCCAGAGCCCATCACTGTTGTTGAAGACAGAGGTGAAGAAGGCATTAAATGTCTCTACTTTGTCTATATGCGTATTTGTGAGGTGAGTGATCTCATCAAGCAATGGCCCAATGCTATTTCTGATTCCCCTTTTGCTATTAACAAATTTTTAAAAACCCTTTTCATTGTCCTTCACAGGACTGGCCAGCTTGAACTCTAATTAAGCTTTGGCTGCACTAACTTTCTCTCTACCATGGCGGACAGGATCTCTGTAGTCCTCCTGCGTCACCTGTCCTTGTCCATACACTCACCTTTTCTGCCTAAGTTCTAGAAGATCCCTGCTCAGCCAAGCTGCTCTTCTGTCCCACTTACTTGACTTCTACACTTTGAATTGCCTGCGCCTGTGCTCCTAAGAGATGGAATTTAAGGAGTGACCAACATTCATAATAGTCCCCAAGACCTTCAAAAGCAGATTCTGAAGAGACTTCACCAAGGAGCTCCTTCAGCAGCCCCTAATCTTCTCTACTCACACCCAGGATCAAAGTTTCACTGGAAGTTTTTCTTCTGTTACCAACTTGTGAAACTCAATTAATTCATGGTCACTGTGACCAAGAAAACCACCAATCAGCACTTGGCCCACAAGTCCCTCTCTGTTACAAACAACAAATCTAGGAGAGCACCTTTCCTAGTCGGCTACCTGCACCAAGTTATCTTCAACATGCTTCAGAAATTTCCTGGACCTGATTGTGTTCTCTGTATGGTATTCCCAGTTGATATCTGGGAAGATAAAATCACCCATAAGGACAAGAGTAGCTGATGTAGAGATATCCCTTAATTATTTGCTGAATATTTATATTCTATTTTATTCTATTCTATTCTATATAATAATTAATTGGTGTTGTCATTCTGGCTGGATGGTCGAGAGTAAATCCTACAATGACATCTGATTTATTTACCTTCCCCTTCACCCCTACCCAGAGGCTCTCAACCACATCATCGCCACCTGTAAAGCACCATACAATCCAACTCCCTCCTTACATACAGTGCCCCCACCCCACCTCACCTGCCCTGCCTACACCTCAAAGATCTTAAAAACTGTTCCTCACGCCACCCCAGGACTCATCCCACAAGGTTTTGGTTATGCCAGTCATTTCATAGTTCTGGAACTGGGTGCAAGCTGTGGGCTCCTGGTGCGTCTCTTTGTTCCTGAGAACCTGAGCTTCCCCCAGGATGGAATCCCACCGTATCCTTAACCTGCAGTGCTCTGCTGTGGATCTGGGTGGTACCAAAGCAACTCACCTCACTGACTGAGGTGAGCTGTACATACAGCATGTAAAATGAACGAATTACCTATATTTTAGTATTGTTTCCCTCTACAGCACTACATTGTAAAGCACTTGTGCACAACCAGGATAAGATACTTAGAAATACTTCTAAAGAGAGCAGATTAGTAAAGATCACCACCTGGACAGATTTGTTGAGATCTTTATTCCTTCCTTCCTTGTTTTCCTCCACCATTTCAATATGCTAGCACAGCCAAAATACAACTTCTAGGCTTTGTTCCAACCCAAACTGCATCCAGTAACTCAGAGCCACCAAACACCTACTACATAATTTATAGCATTGGAAAATATTTGTATTTTAACTTAAACACACATGTAATCTGCACCTGGGGAATTCTAAAGCACCCAAAGAGTAAAGACACTTAAATCACAATTTTCACTGAACAACAATACCAACATGTCTTTAAAACTGACATTCTGGATGGTTGAAAAGAGACCAAAATATTTCAAAGCTGAAAAACAGATAAGAAAAACTCTAAACTAATATGTAAAACTTCATGTCAATTTGGATTTTTAACAAAGATTCACATTTCTGTGTTCACTTCTGCCTCCTTGTTTTGCCTGGAATGAGAACCAAGAAAACACGCAGTCTTCCTCTGTTTTCATGGCACTTTCAGCCTGACTAAACCAAGGATTAGTATAAAGTTAAGAAAGTTTACAGCACAGTTTCCAGGCTGAAGCACAAGAAAATACACAACAAATTAACTCTTCAAGTTTGATTTTTTAATTAATGTATTAACTTGAGCATCCAGAAATGTTCTAAGTTTGTGTTCTGTCTGAAATCTGAATGAAAATATTTATTCAAGCATAATAGTCAGAGCAAAACCCAAGAACAATGTGCAAAGGAAAACAATTCTTATATTTCTGGACTCTTGCAAAGTGCACTCTCACTTATTAAACTCTCTGTGATTTTAGCAGGTATCATCACTCAGCAGCATTTGTTTTCAAGTCACTTATTAGGGATCTCTTATTTCCATCAAAGGAAGTAGGACACTTTATGGCAGTGGAAGAATCATTTTTACAGATCTGCATATTAGAATTGCTGCATCAGTTAGGTAAAAAATTATGTAGAAAGGAGATAAGCAGATAGACTTAGGTTATTCCTTGATGATCTTTTGAGGGTATTTTTAAAAGCTGAAATTAAAACTGTATCTGGCCTAAGAGTATTTTAGTCTCAAGGCAAATGCCAGAACCTATGATTTTATTTTGTCTACCAACAAGAGCCCATCTTGGTTATGTCCAGGAAACCCTACTGAAGTAAATAAAGTTGCACAGTTAATGAAAAGGAAAATTGTTGACCAGAAGGACAAAAAGGAGGAATTTGCATCTTCAAGAAATTTGAAATTACTTACTTGGTTCATTTTGTCCTGGACAGGTGTCCATATTACGAAAACCACAGCAATTAATACATTTGTTGGCAGCCTCAGACAGGCCAAAGACAAAAAAATCATGGAAACTGGACAAACATCATAGCTCTATAGGTGGTCCCTCAAAAAAACCAAGGAAGATTATGAAACTTACACTCGTGGTTTGTATACTCCTAATGTAAGATAGGAGACATCCATTTCCAGGGCTGTCAAGGCTGATCAAGCTTCACCTCACTAAACTCACCTTTAAAAAAACCCTAACCTGCCTCTTTTTCCTCTTCTACACATAAACACTTTTCAGAACCTTAAATTTATTGCCTCATATTTACCTTCTGGTAAAGAAAAAAAACCCCAGCAGTTTTCTGGAAAGTCAGAAAAAAGTACTTAATCTCACTGGAATGGCAACAAATGATGGTGAGGACTTGTGGACAAAATATGAACCAGATTAAAATCTGCAAAAATACTCTGCAAATTAAATTTACACCCATTTGTATGTCAGCTTGGGATCTTCCTCCAGCTTTCTGAAATTTTCCAGAACCCTTGCTTTTGAAATGGGATTAGACTCACAAGGATCCCACAAAACTTTTTCATTTAGGCTCTCAGCATTATTTTTCTCCTGGAAATGGTCAAGGAAGAAACACATGACGAAGTATTCTCAGCAGATTTCATAAACCTGGAAAGCCATTTGGCATCAACAGAAAGCCAGGGATGAACTCCTCTAATGAAACTGAAACCAAAAATAACAAGTAGGAACAGATCATTACCTCATAAAAATAAGAGACACGTCAGATTTGATCAAAATAGAGCTCATAAATACCCTTGGCTACTCTACCTTGCAATCAACTTTGAGTGTCAGCCTTCCATTCTTCTCAGTGACCCTTCTCTGAACTCCTATGAGGAAAGGAAGGGTAGCAAGAGCTGTGTATCCTTTAACCAGAACAGCTGCCATAAACTGTCAGAACATTTGACATGACCACCTCAATGATCATGAGTATCAGCAGCATTCCATTATTCTGTGCTTCTCCCTTTTGTCTGGAAAAAAAGACCCGAAGCATACACCTATATAATATTCTTTGCCCAGGCAGGTGGAAGCCCTTAAATTATTCTTTTTTTATTATTATTTTTCTTAAGTCTAGCCACTGCATTAGTCTGCCCTCTGCCCAAATTAATCATAAAATAACACATAAACATGTTTATGCTATTCTTAGTATAACTCCATTTTATTAGTTTTATGAAAAATAGGAAAGAACTAAACTTAAAGGAAAATACATATGCAAATAACTTCCATCCGTATCTAATTCAATCAGCCAAATAAGAAACTCCTGTGGAAAAGCCGCCAACTTTTACCCAAGAATGTCACTGATGACCAACTAAAAAAATACTGGCATTAGCACAGAAAATCAACATTTCTATACAGGGGTGTGTGTAAATGAAATATATAGCCTGGAATTCACGATATATGCCAGTATGGTTATGGATAACTGCACTGGAGAAGCAGGAGGAGGGAAGTTCGGCTGGAGTGATTAAAGTGCACACATGAAAAAGACGAGTATTTTCTCAGCTGCAGCTGTGTTTTAGGTGGAGAGCACACACAAGGCTCTCTTCACTTTTTTTATTGGAATATTTAGGTGCTCGGGTAAAAGGAGGAAGTGGGATGGCTAAATGAATAGTGTGTGCTCACGAAGATTCAATCAAGGAATGGCAGCTCCAAACAATGAAGCCTCAGAAGCAGGCATAAAGGTTTAATAGTCCAAATGTTTGCACACGTGCACTTATGTCCAAAATTTAATCTGATAACCTGTCTTCAAGGTTTCCCAGTTCCTAGAGTTGAAAATGTCAATTTAGTGACCTGTTTAGCTTAATAGCTACTCAAATACTATGAAAACCTACTGATACTGAAAATATTTATTTCTTACCATCATGCTTGCTCTTACAAAGATGACAGATATCATATGTGAAAATATAATATCCAATATGTAGAAGAAAAAATGCCAAATGCTGCTAAGTATCCTGCAGTATCATTAGCTTACTCAGATTTACATCTTTTAGACTAAACCAGTGAAAATTTTAGAAGTCTGTTGTTTGGATACAAATGGATTTCTTTAACATTTCTTACCAAAATGTTTCCATGCACACTTGATAAATATGCTGAATTTGCTGACTGCAAACAGGGACTATCCTTATCTTTCAGTTTATCAACATTTGCTGTTTCCTGTATGGAATGAAGCTGTACACCACTGAGGGAAGCACATGTGACAACTACCATTCAAATGAGCTGGGTGAGGCATAGAGAAGATTTTTTTTAATTTCTATTTAAGCAGGCAACATTTTTTCTACAAAGAAAATTAACTACAGCATCAGCTATTTTTGAGCAGGACTTTTTTTCTCAGTTACCTAATTCTGAAAGATACCACTAAGGCAAACATAATCAAATAATAAATCCATAAGATTCAGCAAAGTAGTGCCTCAAGTTCTTAGTTTCTCTATAGATCCACCCCAGAGGAGCCTTCCAGCTTTCCAACAGCATGTCCCTGAAGGGACCACCTCTGGTAGGAGGGGAAGGGTTTAGCTTTGCTCTTGAAGTGGACCTATCCAATGTGAATATGGACTCCAGAATTGTAAATAGTTATTTCCATGTTTCTTAACCTTTTGATTTGGGAGGGTGTCAAAATTTCAAGGAGAGGAATTGAAAAAATCCTGCGTGTACCTCTCCACTTTCCTCTCACTCCCAAGAAAGAAATGTTTTTTTAGTCTCTTGGGCCACATTCTGAAACCACTTTGCACAGAGAACTCTATACAGAGCCAGAGCGAGTAAAATTTGACTAAGGGCATTATGAGTTGGCCCTTTGTTAATTCGTCTCATACGTATTGCACAGTGATTTCCATTTTAGACAGTTCAAAAGCACACAGCAATCACCCAACACAACATGTTCTGTAATGCATTAGGGCAACCTAAAAGGTAATATAACCCACAAGAATAATTGTTTTATAATTCACATTGAGAAGCTTGATAGTTATATTTGATTCTAGAAAGACAGTGGCAACTGAGCAAGATCACTTAGCAGACAACTTAAGCTCATGGAATGTGTTGAAAGTACTGTGGACTAATTTCTTTTTGCTAATATGTTTAATGTATAAAATAATATCCCATATCTATTTTAATTATATAATATTCCTCCTCCTTTTTTTCATCTTCCCACAGACCAATAAGAAGTTCAGGAAGAAATAGGGATTCTCCTCCTTCTTCTGTCTCTCACAGGTTTAGAGGAATAAGAGAACAGAGCAAAAGCTTTTGAGTTGTGTTTATTTTTATTCTACGCTAACATAGTCTGACTCTTCCACAGTTTACAAGAATTAGTGTATTTTTCTACTGAGGCAGTTTACCTGCCAGTGCCTTTAAGAGACCAGACACGTCATTAACACCTGCTTTTACACAGGCAATATACACTGCACTAATATCACAAAATACCACTAAATATTATAGGACCTACTCTACATGCCATAACCTGTAAAATGTCTATTATCAGCAGGAAGAAATGATGTGGTAAGGCCAGCAGGAACTGTGAACTTCATGTATTAGACTATCAATGTATCACTTTATTAAACAGACCTGGAGACGGCCCTAAGTGTTAATGCCATGTGGCAAAGACCAGATTTAGAATTACAAATTGGCAGAAAGGCAAGAAATAGATAAAATTTCGATTACTTTCTAACACTGACTACTTTGATGAGATGGAGAAAATGCCCTCAAACCTATTAGAACATGTACTTCACCATGCAATTAAGCTTGTTGCAGCCTTGTTTCTACTCTGCAACAGGTTGAAGATAGCACAGCATTTGATGACTTGACCACAGCTCAAATGGGAGAAGGGGCAAAAGCAGCAATAAACAAAAAGGAGAGCTGCAGACAGGAAAAATGTGTCATCTCTTCAAAATGTGTCATCTTTTCACTTTGAAAATGGTGTCATTTAAAAAAGAAAAGACCTCCTGATGTCCAGTTCAGAAATAGAGCAGTTAAATACAGACATGCCTTAGCTGGCTTAAGTAAACCAACTATCACTTGGTACTCTGAAGTTTGGGTGCTCTGAAAAGCCTTGCCTGTGTGTACAGCAGGAGGATGTGCGTGTTCATGGCATATGATGCAGAAGAAATTATATAGAAGCAAAACTGAGCAGTGACTTTGTGAGTGCCACATAATTAGGGGACCCATCTGCAGCCTAGAACTCTTCCCTAAGATTCTCCCCTTAAGCCCTGACTCCTAAGTACAGCCACAGCATGAGTCTCTGGCCTGAAAAACTTAAGCAGCAGCTGATGTGGGAACTCTTGATCTCACATTTCACCCTTTTCTCCAGCAGAATTTGCAAACACGGGAATGCTGATCCATGCTAAATGCAGTCACTACCTGAGAATTGCCAGAAACCAAGCAATGCAAGAGGGCAGCAAGGACCTACAACAGAGGCAACAGGTGAGGACCCTGAAATAGGGATATTTTGTACCCTCTGGTGCAGTAGTGCTATGAACTAGAGGTTTTTATGTGCTTGGGAGACACGATGATGCTTTTCCTAGCAAAGAAACACGTCAGAGGAAAGCACATCATGAAGTCTGTCTCCAAGAGGAAGAGTTACCACAGGACCTGACTCATCTGGAAAAACCACTGGAATCCAGGATCCAGCCCTGTTGAAACAGGAAAGGCAAAGGCAGATGAAACACTAAGAATATCCACCTCATTTGTGGCTCTGCTTCTGGGACAGCACATGCCCTTTAAAGTGTTACCCAATAAGCCTGAAAAAACAGCAGTAGGAAATCACCCATCAGGAGAATATGAGCAGAATATGGTGACCTCTGGTGAAAGAAAAGACTCAGAAGCACTTTACCTGTTTTAATAGATAATAATTTTGTAAGAAAATCTTCCTTTTTTTTTCATTGAAAACAGACCATTATCAGAGACACAACTGGAATAACGAAGCATTTGCTCCAATCCAATCTATCAATTCCTACACAGTTTTGCCATTATCACTTAGCCTGAAAATGTTGCACTCATTTCACATTTGGATTATGTGCTCTGACTTGGAAAGTATGTTGAGATGAACAATGTTTGGTCCCTCCTTCATTCCAGTTGACCACAACATTACATATATCATGGCATATAATTAAATACTATTAAATTCAAACTAATGAAGTTGAATAAATATGATTTATAGAAAAAACAATCTATTTTCTCAAAGGCAAGAACACTCTTGATATTCTTAAATCAAAAAGTAATAATATCTCCTGTGTCCAGCTCTGAAAACTTTTCACCTATAAGACTTTCTTTACACAATTTTTTTATTGTGGTCTGTTACTCACACTGTGTAAAAACCATGTTTATGATAAAAATAATATTTTGTTCTTGTTTTTAGAACAGCACAGTTAGCGAAATTAGTCCCACAGCTAAGAAGCTCTCTTTTTGCAAGTTTTTTTTACAACAAAAATAAAAATCTGTCTTTTGCAAACTACCATGGTGACCTCTCCTGGTAGAAAAATACATAACCTCTAACCATAGAAAATTTAATCAGATTAATCCTCAAAGGAGGAAATACATCTCTCCCACTTTATAGTTTAGTTTTTATATCCTTAAAGATCTAGATGCCTTTTACAAATCAGAACTGACACACAAACCACTAGATATCAAGAAAACATTACAGCCTCCTGCTCTATAAGCAGAAGCCTAAGCAAGAGGCTTTGGCAACTTTTTAAAAATAATTTTTCATTAGAATTATAGAATCTGATAAAATTATTACTATATCTATTCGGGAATTAAAACGTGATAAAAAGGAAGGATAAATGTTACTTAAAAGTGACACAAAGAAGAAGGCATGAAAAAAATAGATGGATGTAAGCATACTTTGCTGAAAACATAGTATATGTGGTATAAGTTTTTTAAATTAAAAAAATATTTCCATGGAAACTTTAAGTAAAAATACTCCTAAATATGTTTAGCTCCTGTGAGGAAGATGATTCTTCCCCTCTTCTCCACCCTCATGAAACCCCACCTGGAGTCCTGTGTCCAGCTCTGGGGCCCTGAGCTTAGCGAGGGAACAGACCTGGTGGAGGGAAATAAAGATGATCAGAGGTCTGGAGCACCTCTGCTGTAAGTAAAAGCTGAGAAAGTTAGGGCTGTTCACCCTGGAAAAGAGAAGACTGTGTGGAGACCTCATGGCAGCCTTGCAGTATCTGATGGGAAGCCAGAGAGGGACTCTTCACCAGGAACTTTAGTAATAGGACAAGGAGGAATGACTTCAAACTGAGAGTAGGTTTAGATCGGATATTGAGAAGAAATTCTTCTCTGTGAGGGTGGGGAGGCCCTGGCACAGGTTGCCCAGAGAAGCTGTGGCTGCCCCATCCCTGGAAGCATCCAATTCCAGATTGGATGGGCCTTGGAAGCAACTGGTCTAGTGAAAGGTGTCCCTGCCCATGGCAGGGGTGTTGGAACAGGATGATCTTTTAAGCCCCTTTTAACCCAAACCATTCCATGATTCTATGAACTTCAAGGTTTGCCTATGGTCATTCAAAAACTGTCTGCTAATACATCAGAAACTCTTTGAGAATAGCTCAAGCCATGCTATGCTTTGAACAGCCACCCAAAAATACTAAATATGAAAATATGTAAAGCTGTTTTGTAACAGAAAATAGACTTTATCCCTCAGGAAGCAAAAGTATGATGCAAGTTTGATGACCTCCCAGAGAAGAAAGTGGATGAAGCAGCATAAAACTGCAGTGTTAAATCTTAAAATAAGATTCTAGAGGATCATTCACAGAACAAGGAGTGTAAAAGGAAGACTTACATATGAGTTACAAATATTAAAACCCAAAAAGAACAGTTGAGTAAACCAAATTTTTATACTGATAGACATCATAAGCAATCAGCATGGATTTGATTGATCAGTTCAACTCACAGGGCAAATTTCAACAAGTGAAAGCAAAAAGAAGCTAAATGGTTAGAACTCTGGGAGATATGGTCAGTGGAAACAGAGTTGATCTATAATAGGGATCCAAGGTAATGTTAAAAGTGTATATATTTATTTTAAAAACAAATAGATAAAAACCAACTTTAGTATTTAAAGACTACTTTTTCCTTTTTAAATTATTTATTACCAAACTATCTGTAAATTTATCAGTGAAGACCTGAAGTATGAAATTACTTCAAGCAGGTAGGGTTTCTAGTTAACTCTTAATTTCTCAGAATATTGCATATTGACAGAATTTTATGTTACAAAAAGAAAACAAACAAGCAACAGGTAAAAACAAAAAGACAACTAGCAGGTTTTTGCTTTCTTCAAGATGAACTCTGTTCAAGAGCCAAGTTCCTGTCAGAAAGGCACAGGCAGATGGAGCTCTGCAGATCAGGCAGGAATGGCAAACTCATTCTGCATTCAGTCACGTGGAATTTAAGGAGCACTTATGAAAACCTTTGGGCAGGAAGCAGATAAACACAAAGGAGTCAATTCTATCAGAGACAGTGAACAGTGTTGGCTCAAGATTGAGTGTAGGAAATCCCACAATCACTGTCCTTGACTTCTGTTTTGAAAGAGTTATTAAAAAGGCAAGACAACTCTGTGAAATGGCTCTATTTGCACCAAAAGTGCATGGAGACTAATTAACTAGGGGTAAAAAAAAAAAAAAAAAAGAAGACTGCTAATTAGTGTGATTTTTCCCCCCTGTTTTTACCAAAAATAGTAGTCCATTTTTTAAAAGGAATTTTAAAGCAGTTCCAAAATTCTGATGCTCATATAGGCCTGTTGGGAAAAGGCTTTACCATGCAGTCCACAACAAGGCAAGAAAAAACTGACATTTTCTCCACTCCTCTCAAATTGTTATTGACATTTTCTCCATTCCTCTCTAATTGTTATTCTTAGAACATACCAGGTTACCCACCTTCTGGCAGTCAGGCATGGCATTATAATTTGTGAGACAGTATCTCAAAGTCCATCTGGACTATTTCAGGAATTTGCTTTTGGGTTACAATACAGTAAGTTCTCTCCTTTCAGCAGTCCCAGTTACAGAACTATCTATGATCATCCCTCACACTGCTCTTTTTGCTCAGTCTGCTGCTCAGTTTTGCCAGTTTGTTTTGGTGATCAAAACTGAAGATTTCTTAAGAGAGGACCTGCTCCAACATTCAGGGTATGACACACTGGTAGAAACACACAGGGACATCAGACAAGGGACATAAAGAGGCAACAACTCGTGAAAGCTTCTAGATCATGCTCTGGTTTTTATAGAGGGCTTTAATTCAGCTGGTACCTCTTCAAAGTGAGATGCAATCTGAGCACTTCAGGAGTAAATTTTAGATACAGGTGGGCAATTGGGAATGAAAGTCAGCTGTAATGTAGAATTAATACTTTATTCATAACTGTGGCTTCCTCCATTGTGTTGTGTCCCCAGACATCATACAAGAACTTACTCATGCAGCAGATCCTAAATTCTAATAGACAGACAAGTGAAAATGCTTCCAACAGTACAGATCCAGGATCAAAGAAAGCTTGGGAAATTAGAGATTCCTTTTCATGGCATACTACAGTGTAGCAATCTCAAAAAAAACAACTGTATGGGCATTTAAGCCTTGTGGATTGTGAATGTACATTGTTGTTCTACAGAAAAATCCTGTGACCCATTTTTTAAACTATTTGAAATCCTAAGCTTCACTCTGCAAGTATAACAAAATCAGGACGAATCATGTTCTTCATTATCTATGCTGTTGGTTTTTATCAGCATGACTGATTGTGTCAATGCCACTGTCACTTCCCTCAGACAGGACTGGGAAAAACTCTCCTTAGATTATCAGACATTCAAACTACAAACACTGTCTTGGAGGGCCTTCTTGCTATGATATTGTCTCCCTGGTATATTCACATACCTTGTCTGAAGGATGATAGGCTTCACACTGACAAGAAATTATCTTAGACCTCCCAGATGACTTAAGAACATTAATATAATTAAGTCTTTGAAACACAAGACTTTAGTGGCTTAGGACTCATCTATGGCCACATCTGTTACTAATGTCCCATATCTACTCCAGTGAC
Organism: Pachyramphus minor; assembly: GCA_013397135.1. NCBI lineage: Eukaryota > Metazoa > Chordata > Aves > Passeriformes > Tyrannidae > Pachyramphus > Pachyramphus minor. The sequence goes on from VYXB01009652.1 coordinate 493,426, forward strand.
ACATTTTATCCAAAATTGTACTTGGCACACCCTCTAACCCACTCCAAGAAAATACAAAAAGCATTTGAATGTCTTCAAGTGGTGAATGCTATCCTTCTTGCCAGGCCTTACCAACTTTCAACACGACTTTTTTGAAGTTGATCCTTCCCAAGTGTTAATCTACCTCAACATAACGAAATTGGAGTTTTTTCACAAGTGGGAAAATACCACAAGCATCACATACTTGTATTTATTTGCTACTGACACACTAACAAGGCTATACAAAGAATTACCAGATCCTTCAACCAGAAGAGAAACAAATCTATTTCATCTTGAACTTGATCCATTGCATGCTTTGGCCCAATTTTCTTTCTCACTATACTGGCAGTCTCCACTGTCTCACTTTCAAGAGAGCAGAGTGGCATAGAAGACAGAATATGTAGGGATGTGTTTTCATATTTTGGTGAGAGAAACCCTGGTTACATGAACAGTCAGCTATTGTAAGGAGTAGATCAGAGTAATGATCTAGTAAAGAGCACAAAAATCTCCACCCTGCTGTGGGGTGACCTCTCTCCTGGGTAAAATGAGAAACCCAGTTTGAAACCCGTTCAGGTAAAGGTGGGGAGAAGTGTTCCAAGGAGGAGTCTAACCATTTAGCTCCAAGCAACAAGAAACCTCACCACTCTGTGCAAAAGAACTTATTTATTTCAAACCAAACTAAGTTTTAAAGATAAATGCTTTCTAGACAAGTGAGCCTACAGTAGCCAACAGAACAGCCAACCTCCATGCTAGCCATTTCTAGGAAGGAAACTAAGCAAAGAGCAGGAGGAAAATAAACTCCAGAGAAGTATTCTCCACGCTGGCGGAAGAAATTGGTCCAGCGCTGCCACTGGCTACGCACAATTCATTTGTTAGATGATAACATCACTTAAAAATAGCTGGCAATGCTATGTGGGCACTATGTCAGCCACACATCTGTCTTCATCTGGTTATTTTTTGTCCAACAATATGTGTCTGCACATGCACATTCCATCTGCACAAAACCAATCAGCAACGCATTGAACCCTTGCCAGGACTGCTGTTTCGGGTGGCGGCTGTGCTGACCTGCAATCACTACATCTCAGTGAGTGTAAGAACATCACATATGATTGGCAGAGGACTGCACTTCATTTGACACTGAGTGTGGCTTAAAGGCCAAGCAACATTTGTTACAGGATTAACATTAAACAAAATCTCAGAATAACCCAGGGATCCTAATGATGGCTTAGTTAGTTGCACGCAAAAGCTGCATGTGCTAATGTAGCATAAGCCATAGAAAACATGTAAGTAATTGACCTTTATTTTCAAAGCAGAGGGAAAACCAAATTCCAAAACACATTAAAAATCACCATTTAGCAAAAAAAATCTACAATAAGAATACTGAGATTATCACATGCTGAGACCAAAGGATTTGAGTGACTAAAACACAAATATTGTGAGCAACTGTTTAAAAGCGATTTCCTCCATTTTTATCAAAGATGTTTCATCTCTATTTTAAACTTAAATATGAAGACGGCAGGGGGGAGCAGAGGAGGAACATTGTCTAGAATCCTCATGCAAGTTAATTGTACTTTTATTTCCCACCTCCTTCAAATTAACACTTAAAAACATTGTATGGTATTGTTTCAACTAGGTATTGTTTATAGACAGTTGCTGGAGGTGATTTTGTATTTCTTAAGATATGTAATAGCTCAAGGCTCAGTTACCTTTCATCTGTAAATCAGCCACACAGTCAAGTGAGGAAAAAATCATTCCTCGGCTACTGTGAAAAGAAGCAATAACCTCTCTATACCTCCAAGTGAGGAGGTTTTTTCTATCACACCACCTATTGTTTAAATAACTACTTAATATCCCACTAACAAGAATAGGAAATTAGATAGGTAACACAATGTCTTTATGCGTTTGCAAAATACCAAGTACAAAACTGCTCAGTACTTTGTGTTTAATCTGGGTTGGTAACAGCCACCACAGTTATCGAGCACCATCTCCAAAGCCAAATCACTGGTGCACAGAAGTGGGATAGAAGCTCTTCCTTCCTGTTCTATTTATTAGCAAACCAGGCTGACAGAAATCACTTACCCCCAAGATTCAGATACTTCTGGAAAGTATGGTTCTTGGACAATTTTTTACCATAAGACTTAGAAAATATGTGTTTTAAAAATCCATTCCTACAGAATATCCTGTTCCATGTTGCATAAGACTGATGAACACCAATTGTCCACTATAACAGCTGCACCTGTTATAGTGGACACTTATATATTTATAAATAAGTATATAAAAACTGCTAATCTAAAAAATACCCTCATAGTTTAAAGATTTAGAAAATTATCATCCCTATTAAACTATGAACTTCCTTTAATGAAATTAGGCACTATTTAAAATGTCCTGGTAACACGCAGATTTTTAACAGCTGCCTTCCTTGCTCACTTAAAGCAATCTAGATTTAGTCAACTTGTCTCTCCCAAAAAAAGTTCACTTACCATCCAGAAAAGAGTTCCAGTGGCAAATTCAGAATAATGCTCTATAGTAGACAGTACACTGAATATTAAACATATCAGCACCAAGAGGAATCTGCCGAAAGAAAACAGTGAAATTTAGTGATTTGTCAAGTTGAACTGTAAATCTAGATCTACTTTTATCTTGCATTCACATAACTTTTTTCATCACAAGTACTTTGTGTTTAATCAGTTAAGTTGACCTAGTCAAGTGAGGATCATCATTTTGCAACCATTAACGTTTAAGAAACATGTAAAATAAATAAAAAAATGTTTACAAATAGGTATAATACAGAATCCTAGAATCATTTAGGTTGAAAAAGGCCTCTAAGATCATCAAGTCCAAACAACAACCTAACACTTCCACATCCACCAGGTGCCACATCTACATGTTTTTTGAACACTTTCAAGGATGGTGATTCCACCACTTCCCTGGGCAGCCTGTTCCACTTATTTACTCACAGATGCACTTTGTATGTGTGAATCTATATATACAGAGAGAGAGACAGAGCTACCAACATAGAGACAGGTTCAGCCCTTGCAAAAAACTGCTTCTGTATGGAACACCCAGAATACATGTTTGCTTCAGATGGAGGGTAGACTGAGCCAATATTCTTTATGCAGCAGATTTAAACCATGACTAGAACCAGGGAAACTGGGGGAACGCTGATTTCTGTGGGCACACAACGGCCTTTCAGCTTTCTTTTTCCTCTTGTAGGAGTGCTGTAGAGTTTTAGATTGCCTCAGGATCCCCAGGACCATAGAACAGAGGATGATGAACACTGAAAACAATTCTCATTCACGTAACTGGCACTCTTGGTCTGATCATTCACACACTGCAAGCAAATTGCAAGTACATGCTAACGCAGACAGTGCTGACTTGTTCAAGCCTAAAATTGGATTTGAAGTTATAAAATACATCAAACCTGCTTCCATTCCTATGGTTCTAGAAGGACTCTAATGCTGTTATTTAACAGCAGATATTTGAGAAGATCATGGCCACCATCAATCACTTGATATCTTCAGTAGTAGTTAGAGCTCTACATGGACAACTGTCTCTGAACCAACTTTGTGTTTCTTCGGTATTTACCTATCCTGATCCATACTATTAACATGGATTATCCAAGTCCCTAATCAGCTGACTGAGTGCTTTTTAGCAGCACCCATGGACAGTGGGGTATTTCTAGTTTATTTTGAGGTGAAGGCAGGAGGACAGTATCTGATAGCTGATTATATAATTGCTCCATCTGATATCTGCTATTGTGCACTCTTGTACTTAAATGGCATAATCTGATTCATATGGAAGGATTCAAATATGTTTTGGGGAACATTCTTTTCTTGTGCATTCAAGAGGCTCTAAAAGGCTTATTTGTAATGTAGTTATAATAATAAATAAATGTATGGTTTAATGGCAATTAATATTAAAGGGTAGAAGAGATATGACACAAATACAGACTTTATAAAACAGCAGTAAACATAAGTGTACTGTTATTAAGTATTTGAAACTGCAAAGATGAGGGAATATTTATGGCAATCTAGGATCTATGTATTTAAACCCCAGTCAGAGAGGCATATTCAGCATATGATCCTTTTTAATAACATTTGAGAATCAGTCATTATCTGAAGCAAAACTATACACTTCAGCAGACTAAAGAGCATGAATAAGTCTTTAGTTCAACAATGTGAAGCAGCTGAGTTAGTCCTTTATATTTAGTGTTCCCCAAGGCTGAGGAAGTCAGCTTAGCCCCAGTGAGGCTGTGCTGGGAGTGCTGGGACAGGCAGGGACACTACGGAGCAACTCTGACAGCGGGTCCCCAGGAAGGGGCCAGGTCTGGAGCACAGGGCCTGCATGGGAAGGCCAACAGCACTGCCCATGATGCAGGAGCAGCCTTTCTCTCTGCCAAGGAAAATGGCCCACAGGAGCAGTCCCAAGGAGAGCAGCCCTCACCCCATTGCCCCCTGCCCTTCTAGAGTGGGGCAACTTCCACTCCACACCTCAATTTGGGTAAAACCAGGTATGTGCCCCCCCTCAGGGTGGGGACCAAGCCATGAAAGCATAACGGGCTCCTGGCATCATCAATAATCTCAGTGAATGCACTTCCAGGCTGAAGAACTCCAGCAGTGATGGGAGACTGCTACAAGAACTTCCATGTCCCTTCCTGCTCAGTAGGGGTTTCTGGCAGCTACAGTGAGACGGGTGATTGTTGGAGAGGAGAAAGGGGACACAGGTGGAGGAGCAGGGTGGGGAAAACCACAAAGCACAAACAAGCTGGTTTGTCCCAAGCTGCAGTAGCCCTGCAGCTCATCCCATCCTTGTACAAGATGATGGTTTTGGATGCTCTAGAGGGTTAGCCACTGCCATAATGTGTTACCATGGCTGAGGTCCCTCCAAGCAAAAGGAACCAGTGGCTGACCCTGCAAGGCAGCCATCCCCTCTCCCCACCAGCTTGGGCTCAGCTCCCTCAGGAAGCCCACCTTGCCTCAGTCAGTATCTACCTGTAAGGCTGAGCATGCTGGGCTCTTGTCCACTACCAGAACCAGGACAGGGATGTCACCGGGATAACAGATATTACTCTCACTCTTCTTGCATCAGATGCTTTTCAGGAATGATTATGCACCCAGCAGAAGCCTTGTACATTCACTAGAAACCATGATCATCTCACCTGAGTTTTCTTCCCCTCCACCTCTAGCTACTTTCTCCATTTCTCTCCATCACACAGCACAATTTCTTAAGGGTTTTCTCCCTGCATAGGTTTGTGACACCTATTTGCACTTTAAAAAGTTCTCTACCAATTATTTACTGTTACAGTATAATTACTGTGTAGTTACTGAAGAATTAGTCAAAGTACCCATACTTTATTGATACATCTTAATGATTTCTTCATTAATGGCAAATATCAATGCCTTTAGAAAAAATAAGGCTGAACGAGGAAAGAGATCCAGGTAACACAACTTAGTCAAATTCTTTTAGCACAGGATAGATCTTAGCCATGTTTTCAAGATTTACTAATTACACTGCCCATCACCCAATCCTGCTACTTAGCTCATTTCAACATACACAAGTTGTCAAGCATATAATTCACCACGTTTACTTCCATCCCAAATGTTAATCTGTCTGAAAATGGTGGTATGTTATAGGGGTACAGAGATCTATCACAAAAAAAACCCTAACTTTGCTTCAGTGGGCTGCAACACTGACCAAAGATAAGCCAGCCAGCAGAGGGGGCAGAAGTCCAGCATTACTAGAGAGTGATACTTCAAAAAATGAAAACCGGAGCAAAGTCTTGAGGAGAGACACTGAAACACAAGCCAGTCTTTGTCAAATGAAAAAGAGCAAGTCGGTAAGAGTTTACAGCGTAAGGGTGTTACCAGCATCCAACATCAGAATAGTCTAGGTGTGGGAAGACACAAAACATAGCTTTTCCTTAACACAGTAGGACTGTCTTCCATGTAAAGAAAATGCAGATACAAAAGTAAGGTAAAGCAGTGTCATAAGAGTCTCCTTTTCTTGATACATTTAATATGAGATCAGTACATCAGTACACAGAAGCCCTTGCAGGCACTGAATACCCCATTCTGTTGCATGCTGTGCTCCATCAGTTCTTTATCCAGATATCTTTTATTTCCAATTAGCAATCCCAGTGATGGGTAAATGGAGAATGACACAAAGTGGTGAACAGACTTATCCACACATCAGGGCAGTGATAACAGCACACAGAACTTGTCTCTCTTGCAGCTCAGACCACCCTTCAGTCAATAGTCAAAGGAACACAGAAATCCTGGTCCCTGAAATCAGCATCTCAAACAACTCAAGCATAAATGTACCAAGCACTTCCTGAAACTAGTCAGTCTGTTGCTTCTCATCTTTTTTTATGACATTGTTGTTCTATTCCTGTCATATTCCTGCAGCCCTTATGTCTAGACAAAATGCACGTACAAAGGTAGGGTAACTTCCTCTGAGCCCTTGAATTTCTTCCAGATCCTTACCACTTCAATTACCTCCTTTCAAAATATTTTTGTCTTCTTTTACTGCCCTGGCTAGTAATAAACAAAAATCCAGGGGTTATTCCCATTCTAAATATTGTCTATCAAGATACTCAGAATGACAGTGCACTTTACACATTTTCCATTCTAAGATAAGTAAAGAGAAGAACTGGATATCCTTACATACCCTGCAGATATTATCACTACATCTTCAACCATATTTCCTATTAGGCCTCAGGAAAAGTAACAAATTTTGTAAACATCAAAAAAAAATAGGTTTACAAAAAATTTGAGAAAAAAAATGCCACAAAGTGCCAAGATGTAGGTGTATAAGGATGTGTAAGGGAGGACAACTGGTGACACTTTTTTGCTAAGGGACCCAGAACTGTCCAAATGCTGCTAATACAACCTGCAGGTCCTGTAACATCTGGCTAATTGTTGCTTCTCTCCTGTTTTTATGTATTGAGACACTCTCTCTTTTTTCATTTCCAAAACATTCAAAAGACCATTTAAATTCCCTTATTTTACAGCAATATATCTTCTGGCCAGTGAGCGTCACTCCTTCCCAACGAATAACAAAGGCCGATCACATGAGCTGAGTACAGATTAAGCTGCAGTGGGGACAAAGTCAAAGTCCATCACAGATTAATCACAGATTAATCAAGAACAGTAACAACAACAGAAGAACCAAACCAAATCAAACCAAACCACACAAGAAACAAACAAACAAATAAGCCATGTAAAAAGAAACCACCCCCTTCCCCCCCCGAAAACATAAAGAAAGCAAGCTCAGTTCAAAGGCAGTTCACCTAGTCAACCAATAAACCATGAACTGATAGTGAAGATGTTGTCCCAGTAATCTATAACCACAGAAAAGCTCTGGCACAAAAACTATGGGTTTAGAAAAGAAGACTGCAATAATTTGTATGGAATTAGAGACATATGCTGCAGATATTGATCTGTTGCACAGCTCAGCAGCAAACTGCAGTGGCAGCGTTCCTGCATATAGATTGTCACTGGAGGAAAAGTGTGTTTTATTAAAGAAAAAAGTTCTCCTTTTGAGTCCACCTTGGCTGAAAGATACAGCCATGAAGTGCCCTCAGTTGTAAATCCTACAACAATCTCAGTGATTTTTCACTTTTATGTGATGAGAAGACCATATGTATTTTCCAGCTAGGCAAATTCTGTGGAGAGAAAAATTGTGCTAATAGACACTAAAACTGCTAATACTTACTCAGGCAAGGCCCTGGGGGCTCTGATCTCATTCTGTCCCAGTGCCCCAGTATTTGATCTAGCTAGAATAAAGTGAGTGCATGAACACTGCCATGCCTTGGAGCAACATGTGCCCAGGGAGCAGTTCAGGAAACCTGCAGTTTGTGCAATTGGGTTGGATGTTAAACAAGATTATCTGCATTTTATTCTTTCATGAATGACATGAATAAAAAAATATTTATTCAGTTGGCATATACAGCATTACCCATTACCTAGAAGATCCAAAATTCAGAAACAAATATTTTTTTCTACTGCATGTAACTGCAGTAACAAGCTGTCTCTTCAATGCTACAAACAGACAAACCAACACCGTCAGTTCTGCTGCACAGGCATGCACTTAAACACGACAATTTTCTGTTGGCTTCTTCCAAAAAAACTTTACCATCCCTTTTGAGTCCTAGAACACAGCACAAGAAGTGCTTTCAACCAAGGCCTTCCCAATACCAAGGGCTCTTTTTTTTGATAACAACTCCCCAAAATGCTGGAAACCTTCCCCACTACTGATGCTTTACATTTGAAACATATCTAGTCTTCCTTTTGCCCATGGAACCCCAAACACAGGACCTAGACCTGTACTAATAATCTTGCTGTGCAGTCTGTGGGCTGTTCCAGTCTGTGATCTCCATGAGGACAGAAATGAGAGGGAATGGCAAGAACCTAATTACTACTCCTCACAACTAACATGAAAGTAGATCTTCCCATCTGCCACATGAAGTATTGAGAAACTGAACTGGAAATAGATAGGGACAGTTTCTGGTCTTATCAGCCAGAGTCAGACAGAAATGAGATGGCAAAAGTAACAGGGCATGTTAAGGTAGATACTAAAACATACACAAACCCCCAGATGGTACTGTTTCAGGCAGTTATCTTATGGCATGTGATCACTTAACACAGGTTCATGGGTGGACACAACCTCAGCGTGAACAAGCTGGGACTGCTCTCCCCTCTCACTGGATATGTGTGTCCTGGATGGGGAGGCAGAAAAGGGCTGGAGCTGAGACCCCTGAGGTGCCATTCAGGACCCCTGGTTTACACAGCAGCCCCACAGACAGGTTTTAGCCACTGCTGGCAATGCCCCTTGTGGGCACTTAGAGCAGTTTAAACTCTCAGGCTGTTGGAAAGAAGCCACAGGGTTGAGCTGGGGAAGTGGTATCTGTATTATGACAAAAGTGCTGGAGACAAGTAGCGTAAACAAAGGTCAAGCCCTCCCTGCACCCCAAGTAAATCCACTCCCACAGAAACAAACAATCCTTTAGCACTTTTGTCCCTAATAGAGTGGAAGATGATTTCTTTCTCCCTCTGATATCTTTAAACCACATAGTTTTGTCAAGGCTACAGTCTCTGTCACTGAGCCATGCATCAGAATGCAGGTTAGTTTTGACAAGTCTAACCTCAAAGATAAACAGCTTAATTAATTGCCAACTGATCTGCAGAGTCCAACAAGCTACTCTCTCTTGCCTCTCAGGCAATCAGAAAACCTCCCTGTGGATTGCTCCTAACAGCCTCTGGAATGCTAAACATAGCTCTAACCAATGACCTTTTTAAACATACCGGAGGAAAAAACCTTGGGTGAGGGCCAAATTCCCTGTAAAGAGCAGAACAATAGCTGAGTACGTGGTACAACATGCAAACCTTTAGCAAGACTCACCACTAAATAACAGAATATGCCAAGTTGGAAGGGACCTACAAGGATCAATAGCACTGGATTTGTCTTGAGGTCTCACTTCAGGTTTTGGTTTGAGAAACAAGCTGTTCCTCCTAAATGCAACAGCAAAGTCTACGAGTGTTAACTTGCCAACAAGCAACAAACAGATCCTGGGTCTCCCTAAATATGTCTGATCAGATTTCTGGGATACCTACAGGTAGGACAAGTGGATGGGTGTGAGTTTAGTATTGTTGGCTTGGGGTGAAAGTATTTAAAGCTTGTCGTTGTCATGTGGTGATTTTCCCTTCCCCACCAGCTGCCAGTCTGGCTTTCTCACTTTCCCCCGTTATCCATACTCTCTCCTGCAAAGGGCAGTTCTCTGTGCTGCAAGGGTGTGAAAACAGGTTGTGATTGTTTACTTGCTTGCAAGTAGTTATTTACACCAACAGGGAACAGTTTCTCCTGTTGGCAGCCCTTCAGTTCCTAAAGGGAAGAAGCTGATAAAGCATAGACATAAATAATTACCAACTACTAGAGTTGGTCTACTCTTTCTTATCCTAAAAAAACAGAGGTACTAATTTCCAGTATTTTGTACTCTTTAAGTCTGTGATTCTTGAGGATGTTGTCACAGTTTGGGCCACTAGTTCAGCAAATACTGTTTTTCTTTTTTACCATATAGCTGCTAAAAATAGAGAAGTATTTCCTCTCAAAACACCTGAATTTCTTTTCCTTCTTTTTTTTTTTTTCACTTTTCTGAAGACAGAAACTTATTCCCAAACACCTCTTTGCAGACTCTTCCTCGTCTTCTACTTAAAAAATAAAAAAAAAATTAAAATGTTTTACATATCAGAGGTAAGAGGATTATCTGAGAATCTCCCATTTGGTTTCAGATTCTCCCATAATACAGTTCACACTTACAGAACATGAAGTGTCAGGCTTTCCTGAGAAACATCTTACTAGAGTCAACTAAATGTTAATATTTCTTGATTTCTCCTAAGTTCCTTAAGCCTCATGTAAACCCAAAAACACAACTCCTTTTTCATCAGTGGTTTTAGACCATCATCCTGAAGTCTGTTTCATGTGTTAACAACCTCAGGCAGGCAGTTCTGTTGCACTGGACTGTTGATCAACCAGGGTTAAAGGTTACAAATGAGTGTCTCTCTGTGTCCTGGTCTTCCTAAACTTTGCTTCCTTTTGGGGAGTTGCTAGTGCAACAGCAAACATGGTTTTGTTGTTATTGTAGCCAGGGACAAATGATGTTTAAGAGATTTATGGACCACAACCACTCTCTCCTGCAGCCTACGCTGGGAACTAGTAGGTTAACTATCAACACTGAGAGCAAAATGATGTCAAGTACTTTATCAAGGGTGAACTTTTTCAAGGTCAAGCTATAACAATCTCATTTGCCATGGAAGACAAACCTAATGAAAGTTCTTAAAGGCAAACTGCATAATTCACAATTCTTCTTCTTTAAGTTTTTGATTTGGTTGGGTTTTTTTAAGTTTTGAAGCAAATAATGCCCTTTCTAGCAAAGACTGAGTTTTTGTGTTTGTATGGTGCACGTAAGTGTACTTCAAGTGTTGATATATGAGACTCTTGCAGGAATCACTTTTAGGACAACAAAAAAGGGATGGGTGAGGAGGGGGCAAACATAAATTCACAGGCAGAGATACACTCCTTGGCAACCAAGCACAAAATAGTAGCTTTGTGGCTGCCTGGGCTTCCCAAACTTCATTGGCTTTGTTCAGTTGTGTTTGGAGAAAAGAAAAAAAGAAAAATGTGAGTTCTATAATGAGAGAAAAATCAACCAAAATTATCATAAAGCTATTAAAACCTATGCTCTGTAGCATTCAGATGCCTTGATCATGGGTTGCTGGTGATTTTAACACAACCAGACACATCTTTGACCTCCTGTTCCTTGCCTGAAACTGAGCTACTGTGACTCACTTCAACATATGAAAGCTCTTCAGCTAGATAATTGCAAACAGCTTGTAGGAATACCTATCTTTCAAATTTCTTAGGATAAAACAAATTATCTCCTGTTTGCTCCAGAAGATCTGAGCCACCTGGTCTAGTGGAAGGTGTCCCTGTCCATGGCAGGGGGTTGGAACGAGATGATCTTTAAGGTCACTTCCAACCCAAACCATTCTATGATGCTATGATGTGAAGCCAAAAAACTCTGGTCTACTCACACAGTAGGACAGAAAAAAATCCAGTTGCTTCAGCCGGACTTAAATTACAAGAGAAAAAGATTGAATTGAAGCCAATATGTCCAAGTAAATCTATGCAACTACATTCATTGCAGCTTCAACTTTTTTCTTGATGATAGACTACACAGTTGTCCAGAGGAGACCAGTAGCTATAAGTCAGCCTGTTGTTAGGGAGAGTAAATGAATTCAGCCAACAGAAAGTTCTTTGAGAGGCTCCAGCTTTTTATTTTAACTGGTCATTTTGTGGCAGGAAAATTAAGGAGAGCATTTCCATTTTTCCTACTATAAAAGTGCAAGATATTCTCATTCCTGAGTGCAGGAAGCACTACACTTTCTTCTAAATGGGACTATACTGTCTTATGTTGGATAGCCATGTCCTTCTAGAAAACATTCCTGCTAGTCTGAGTAAAACCTCATTCCAGGTCCTTAAATATTTTTGTTATCCAAAGGAGTTTCCGACTAAGTCATAAAGAGAAAGTTGTCCATGTGCCTTTGTAGGCAAGTTTTGATGTCCCTCAGTTCTCTCATAAATCTTTTCCCAGGCTCCTGGGGCTTGATGTTTTGTTGAAAAGTCTTGCACTTATACATATGTGATCATACACAAATTAGTGTTGGTTGGAAATTTTGGTAAAGGAGCATTTTTTCTGCGGAAAATACAAATATGTTAAAATTAGAAAGTAGTCTGGGAATGTGTTGGTTTCAGCAGAACCGGAGAAGGAGACCAGACAGGTTTCAATGGAAACTTGCCTAACTTTGGTCTCTACTAACACAGAGTCTGCCTGGCAGAGAGTTTGGGCATATCTGACTTACTTTTTTTGCCTCAGAATAAAATATTTTCAGAAATTTAAAGCCCTTGACCAAAGGAAAATCCCACCTCTCACATAGATATACTGAGGATATCTGGTTTTGGTGTTTGATACAGCTAGGTTGCACCCAGAAATGCCCAATAACCCCACTGCTTGCAACATGGAGTTACTCAGTTGTCTCCTAGCAAAAGTAACCAGCCAATATTTCTACAACACTAGAGAATTTAAAATTTAATTTACAAATACATTTACCCGTGGATATATAAATCATCAGACACTGGTTTGAATCAATAGTTAATACCAGTGCTATTCAAATCACAGCATGAGCCACACATCACACAAAAGGATCTCCTGCTTCAAACCACCTTTCTGAATCAACTGACCAAAGTTATGTTTTTTGTAAAACATCCACAGTCCCTATTAGTAATGGTAACTTCACATTTTCAAAACATTTAACATCCTGACTTATTTGTTGTTCTTTAAGGAGCACTAAGATTTGGATTTGGATTTTTCAGTAAGTTTAGCTGACAGCAGTCCACAACTGACAGACTGCATTCATGCATCCATTACATCTGATCTTACAGAAACCTTTTAGTCAGTGCCCTGCCTTTCCTAGGATTTAAGCTCCTTGATTCCCCTGAGTGCCTCTACCTTCCACTAACATCTGTGCTTCTGTGTTTCTCTTGTTTGCTTCTATGTCCTATGTCTTGCTACCAGAATGCCTGGATGTCCTCTCCCTCCCTGGTCACAGGAATAGAGCTTCCATTTTGATTCTGTATCTAAGACTTTATAGAAGATATAAAATCACTTCTTTAAACAGTGACAGAAGCATTTCATTATCATGACATCAGTGATCATGATTCTGGTACATTTATCAGGTTTAGGCATGTGACACATCTCCACAGGAACAGGAAGTTACTACCACCATTTACAAAGCAACACCAACCTCTTTGCAGTAGTCACATTAAATAATGTTTCTTAGGCTCAGTATCAAAAAAGGGAAAGAACAAATGCATATAATGATGCTCTGCAAATACATTCACTAAGTTAATGCCAGTTCAATTACACCTGAATACACCTGAAACACTTTTCTTGAATTTGGTAGCATTTGGAGTCCACAAGTTAATGAGCAATTGTAATGTTAACACCATGGAATATCTTATTTTGATGGTTTCTGCAAGAACAGAGATTTTTCCCACAAAAGCATAACCAAATTCCATCAATAGCACCATATCAATGTCAGACTATAGTATTTGTTTTCACTACAGAAATAAATGATTTCACTATAGAAACAGGATTAGCCTGTGGGGACAGACATTAATGCATATTCATTGCTCAGATTATTACCAAACTGAGTTTTTAGAATAAGATGGATTGAATTTCTTACAAAAATGATGGAAAAAGTCATCAATAACTTCAAAAACTGGAAATAAACCTTATGTATGCTGTGGCTTTGTGCCCTGTGGTTAGGTTACTCTGTGCCCAATGTGAAGTACACTCCAATCAAAGTTCTTCCTTAGGAACTTTTGTAACATCTCTCTCCTCAAAAGTGCCAATTTTCTCTCTTTTAAGTGCCAAACAATCTAATTAAGCTCAAAGTGAAGTGTTTTCATCTTTGGGGTTATTAATTCATCTCTCCTCTATATAAATGTCTATTTTAACCAAACATGAAGAAATGTGGTACCTCTGACTTGTCTCATCCTATGTCAATATTAGCTGCAACTTGCCAACTGGCTCAAAAGTTTTTGGTAAGGCACTTTCAGACAGACATGTTTAGACAGTGTGGTTGAAGAAACCTCATTTCCTTAGGAAGAGAGGTTAAGAATTAATAACTGTCCCCATGTATTTTTAGAACAGCCAAATCCTGAAACTTTACAGAATCCTAAAGACAGTTCTTGTTAATATTAGTGCACCTCCACTAGCAACTTAAGCCATTCCACCATATCATCCAGTTAAACATGCAACTCCAAGCAGTAAGAACAGTCCACTTTACTAAAATAAATAGTTCTTGAGTTTCTTCCCTTTAATACTGCTCATCTTTTGGTACCTGAAGTTTATCATCATAGATGAGACATCTGCTTAGTACCTCTTGGTAGCTTTTTCATAGACGGAAAGCAGCTCCTGCAGTTCTAAACTGAAAACCTTGTCAGTTCAATTTCTGTATAAAATGTCCAAATAAGTAACTGTTATGCTGGCAAGGAGCACCCTGAGCCCAATAATAAGAAGAATTAAAAGCCCTATCTTATGAAAGCACACCATGTTCAGAACTAAGCTGTGACATCAAGGTCAAAGCCAGAATCTCAAAAGCAGCCAAATGCTTCTAATTACTCTGAACTTTAGTTGTTGCTTGTGTTGGTCATATTACAATCACATCATTGGAAAAAGCAAAATACCTGCTTGCATTCTAGAGATAATTGTGGAAAGGACAGAAATGGGAATTTGACAGTCCCTTTGAGATAAACAGTTATAAATAATGGGTTATAGGCTCCATTTACAGATAAAAACAGGAGCTGGAGAACACTATGCTGACTTACTTGCTATATATATTTAGTTCACTAGCTAAGAGCTGCTACACTCAAAGAATCAAAATATATGCAGGCAAGTGCCTCACAGTCATTAAAAAGGAAGGACCACATCCTTACATTTCTTGCCTTTTAATGTTCTTTACATCAACAGCAGTTGCATGTCAAACAAAACCAGAATATCAGCCAGAATGGTGGCTCTTAACTCCTTCAATTGCATTTACAGAACAAGACTACAGCATTTTTTTATGTGAAGTTGGAGCAGGGAAAAAAACTTGAGAAAGCAAAGTTTGAAGGGAAACAATAATATGAAAAAACCTTGCAATTTTTAATTTGTCTAAATAATCTGAATTAATTTTTTTGGTGGCTTTTGTTTGTTTGGGTTTTTTGTTTTGTTTGTTTTTTGTTTGTTTGTATTACTCATGGTGACACAGACTCTGGTACACAGAAACTTTTGTAAAGGGAAAAACCCTTAGCTGGCCAGCCCCCATTTTATAAACATGTTTTTGATCTTTTGTACTTTCCTCCCAAAGTTTTAAGTTAGTGACATTATTGATGTGCACATTTTTGTAAGGATTGAGCACTCTGAATTATTCAACGGTAATTCCTTGGTTGAGTTCTTTTCAACAAGGTGCCAGGAACATGTACATGGGTGTGCATGTTCTTTGAAGAAGCCATGGAAGTCAGTCTGAAGAAGGAAAAGGGTAACAAAATAAGCTTAGGGCATGTTTTCATATAAAACAGAGGCAATACCACAGTCCTCTGGTGGGGGGGAAAAAAAAAAAAAGGAAAAAAAGAGAAATTTTTGCAGTCTTGGCCAACTGGTTAGAACTTCCCCTCATTCTCTTCCAAGTCTTGGCCAACTGGTTAGTACTGGTTGCAGCACCATCAGACCACTTACTGACAACTCCTTAAGGTATCAAAAGCTAGCCACTGTCTTGCTGAGCTCCATTTCTCCCATTACAGTGATGTGACTAAGCTTAGGAGGGCTACAGTGAGTGCCAGAAGCAGCACATGTTCTGCAGAAGAAATGTGTGTCCAGAAGAGGAGAGAGGGAACCTGGTCCTTTTGGTATTTGTAAAGTACTAGGTCAGCTCTAGTAAACCCATAATCTAAGGAAGACATACTCCCTGTCTTTGCCTCACAATCAACAGAGAGACAGGCAGCATCCCCCAGGAATGATTCAGAGTAATAGCCATTACTCTCTCTGAGTCACCATTTGGAGGAGTTGTTTCCCCGTAAATCATAAGGCAGCCTAGAGAGCAGACTTTGTTGCTAGGCAAATTCTGGATGTAGGAAATGTTTTTCAGTCAAACCAGGTGGTCTGCAGTACTTGCCAGATGATTTGCAATGTTACTTTACAATTACTCTGTACAATTTTATATGAAATTCAACAGGTGATTATGATCCACTAGGAGCACTAAGAGAACAATAGTGGACAGTACTTCAAGGTGCTGAATTTGTATTACTAACTTGACAGAAGATCATCCACTTTTTCCCATATTGGCCTACGTTCCTGCTGGTGTAATAAGTTGAACTGGCTCTCCAAGTATAACCACAGGACACCAGAGCTGGCAGGAGCAAACTGAATGGTGAAGGTGGATGAGGAGAGCAGGACTGGAGGTGGCTTGTTAGCAATGAGCTGCTAGATCAGCTCACCTTGTCCCACAGGAAATTATGGCATATAAAGGCTTGTCTAACATTTAAATGAGTTCAGGGTCCAACACTCATTTAAGAGGTGACCAAACCAGCATGAAGTAATCTGCAACAGCTGCAAGTTCTCCCTTAAACTTCCACAGTGTTATACAGCAAGAACAAGACAGGCCTGGGAATGCAATCTAAGGGTCCCTCCCATGGGCCTCCCTCTTGACTTTGACTTGCCTCCTTTTTCAACCAGCCTGTGGTTTCTCTAGGGCCTGCCAGGAATCCTTCCAGCTGTGCTAACTCTAGCAGTGATGCTGACATCCATTTGCTAAGAACTAGACTGAGACGAGCAGCTTCTTTTCTGTCTCTCCACAGTCATTACCACTTCTTCACTATTGACTTGGACAAGATTCAAAGCAGTTGCCTATGAGTGAAAGGTTCCTCGTCCCATCATGAATTCCATGCTCTCTCTTTTCCCTAGCTTCCTGCTGTCATCTCCTGTCCCCTCTTCCTCCCAGTGGCTCTCTGAGCTTCTTGACCATTCTCAGCTGTCCCACAGTTCCAACTCTTTCAGCCTATATCCAGCTTCTGATCTCCAAAACCTGCTAGTCCTTTTTCTTTCATCCTTCCTGCTTAAATCAGATTCTCTTTGGCCTTCAGCTAGACTGCTCTTGTATTGCTTTTCCTCCAGTTTCAGCATCACTGGCACCAGTCTCAGCTTCTCCAACAAACCAATCTAGCCTTCTCTGTCCTTTTCTGTCCCAGGTTCTCCATCCATGTTTCACCACATGGAATGGCCGGACTCTCTTCTCCACCCTTTGTCTATGGCCAAAGTGACCCACAAAGACTTGGAATCATGATGGGAAATGTTGCAGTGCCATTCTAGCACTTTGAGGATATACACTGGATTCTGGTTTTGGTTTATGATCATTGCTATCTGGTGTCTAAACAAGGGGCAATCATCTTATTATCATGAAAACTGTCTGACTTCACCCCTCACCACTCAGTTCACATGTATTTAGCCAAATGAACACAACATTCTAGCTTACAATGGAGCCATTCCAGTAGTAATTAAATAAATAAATGTTTCAGAAACATAAATTCATCACATAAATAAGACTCCATTTGCAATCAAATTATTTAAATGTGTAGATTTGCCAAAAACCTTCATTATCATACATATTGCACATAGCTGAGTTTAGAAATCACATCCAAGCCAGGCACACACTTCTTTTTCTGGACCAGAAAAAAGGGCCATATGGCAAAGAGCTGAAATTTAATATCTGTGATCTCCAACACCTGAAGGCTCTTACACAGCCATGAGGATTGGTTGGTTATTATCAAGGTATTACCATTGCACGTAACAGCTGCTTCTCAAGACCCAACTTCTTGTTAACTTCTTGTTGAGATCCTCTACTCTGTTCTTGGGTATTGTAGGACTCAAGTAGTCCAGTGAAGCTGAAAAGTACCTGAGTGAGAAGGTTTTCAGGGAGGGGGAATCCTCAAGCAAACCCATTCACCCCTTCAAACATTTTGTTTTGCAACCATAATTTCTTGGAATAACTCCACTAAAATAAACACAAATTCTAGATTTAATTAGGCCACGATAATTCTCTTTTCTAGCACATGCTGTAACATTCTTTAAGAACCAGGAGTTTATTCCCTTAAAAGAAACTTCAAGTATCAGATACACTTCAAATGTTACAGGAGATGAGATTATCTTGCTAATTTCAGAATGAGAGAAGGTCACCTCCTGGAGCACTTGCTTTGCCTTGTTTTGGAAAGTCATCTTCTTTCTGGCAGAACTGGCTCCAGATCAGACCAGACTCGAGTCCCTCTTGGACAGAAGGTTCCCACAAGTTTGTACATAAGTTATGTGGTCTTTGTGGCATATGAAGGCCAAAACAACAATGAAGGGAGAGTGCACATCCAGCTCCTCCGGGCTGCACAAATACCAGCTTGAAAGTTTGGATTTGTTATGAAAATAGTCATAATCATCAGATCAACTGTACAAAAGTTACCCCAAACGCACATGTATAACATGGGAAACCTTTTAATACCTTTTAAAGTAAGTCACAGGTTGTTCTCATTATAAAATTAAATTGTATTTTAGACTACTAATTTATTTCTTTAACAATGTTTTATGTTAGCAATATTTAATGTTGTAAAACATATTCTTTCCAAAACAGAAACTTGTTATATAGATGAGCACACCATGTAGTTATTGGGATAATTATTAGGACAAATATCCTTGAGACAAAATTCTTGCCAAAAACTATGTCTCAAATGTTTCCTTTCAAGCAACCTCAAAAAAAACCCCAACTTTTAAAAGCAGTCAAATTACATATTCTTTCATTTAACTTAGTAATACTTGCTGAAAAAAAAAAAAAGAAAGAAAAAAAACCTGGTAATACCAATATTTTCTTCAATTTTCTACTATTGAGAGGGTGTATAGAATTTTATATTTTGTTTTAATGCCCATTGCAGAATATAAAGTGCATATTAAAGGTCAACCTTTAAGTCAGAGATAAAAGCAACACAGATGATGAAACAAATGCCTTTTAGCAAGATTAGTAAATCCTAATCTCAAACAGCTTTAAATCATGACTATTTGCATATTTATCTCTACACAAATTACATCTGTTTAATCCTTAAGAATTATTATATACTTTAAGCACAGTCCTTAAAAGAGGCTCTATCCTTTTACTTGGTGAAATTTAATGAATCAAAAAATCCTTTTAAAAAAAATCCCTATGTGATGTTGAGGGGGTGAAAGGAAGAAAGTATTAATAAGACTATCTGTTTCATGCCAAATAGAAGCATTAGGATTCATCATTATCATTACAATATATTTCTCTCAGCAGCTCCTGACTGCAGTAACTGATGTTTTTTCCAAAATTTAGTTGGGCCATAGATAAGTTCATCTGAGACAAACAGAATCATTTCAACACTGCATTTCTTCAGGACATATGCTAATTTTATAATAAAAGCAAGTCCTTTTGGCTCAGTTTGCATTCACTTCAGCCAGTAAAACTTCCTCTGGCCTCAGTGAGAGCACAATTGGACCCTTTCTACAGCTAAAATGACAAATTATCATTCTGTTAAGCTGCATTCGAAACAGTGATTGAGGTCTTGCTAAACTTGATAGATACCATAAGCAACTCAAAGAAACCAGTAACAGTTTAGTACGTTATTAATACGTTAACCACTGTTTCACAAGGGTAAATGGAAGTCTTAATTTTCTCCCTGCTTGTACTACAGACATGGTATAATGAAAAACATTTTGCTAAATTTGTACTCATTACATGTTCTTTACTATAAATCAATTCAAATTAGTAATGTTATGCTTACATGTTTGTCTCACAAATTACTTGTTTTGGCACTTTAGCATGAGCAAAACAAACTCAGGAAAGCATGATGCACCTGATCAGAGCTGAACCTTCTACATCTCATGATAAAAATTGCAGTGTCCAAAGCGACAAAAATGTAGAGCAGCTAAATCAGCAACAGACACTGCCATGAGCATACAGGTCTTACCCTCAGAGATAACAAATATACAGTGTACATATTTGAAAACAAATACCATTTGAAGAACAAAAAACCCTCTTCTGGAAATGTTAATGCATATGGTGGCTGATCCTTTGAGAAACTTTCAGTGGGATTACTCATGCAACAGCTTTTCAGCCCAGCTCCTCAAAGTACTCTGACTTCTGGCTGATTAAGTGGCCAGTTTCGGATTTTTCTTACAGTAAAGATCACGTGAAAACGTAGTTACTTACACAGCAAAATGATAGATGAAACACTTCCATCCACTGGGCCTCTCCAGGAAGTTATAGACATCTCCCTGAGTACTGGTTTTAGTTAAATAGCGGCCACGGAAACACTCCACTGTGTGGGCCCTGCCAGCTTCACTCTCCGCCAAGGCTGCAGCCTTTGTGCCTTCCTCGGGGTTCTGGGGAATCCCAGATCCATTATTCACAGGGGTTTCTGGATCCAGTGCCACAGAAGAATACTGCATGTTGCTTAAGTTCCCCCTGACTTCCAGCAATGCTGCAGATTTCCTATTTCCATTCAGACTGCTCAGCTGAAAAGTGGAGCCTTGTTCCTCTCCACAGCGGTTACCCATGGGGTACCCAACAGTTTCTCCACTATCACAGGACATCCTGTAACAATGCACAGGTATTACTAACTCTGATCAATATTTAAAATCATGAAGAAGGTATTGTATGTCCTCCCTGTCCAGCGTGTTCCTCAGCAGCTGATGACTTTGTGCTGTTATCACAGAGCTTCGCTGTGACACAAGTGTGAGCTGTCAGCCTGTCACCTGCTGTCACTCACAGCCTCTGAAATTAAATCAGGAAAATGTATCAGACAATGACACGTGCTTGACACCAGACGTAACAAGAGTCTGGGAAAGGAAAGAGGTTGACAGTTCTGGAGGTAGGAGGAAAGAAAATTAAGATTCAAAGTTACATTGCTAAGAAAGAATCTTAAAACTATTTAAATAATGCAGCACTCCTAGAGTAACAGAGCAGTCTTGAGACCTGATCCTATGAGATTATTTTAAGCTGGGTACTTCTTACAGTGTCCTGATTAGAGATGGAACTGTGAAAATTTCCTGGAATTCATAAAGTTGCTGTTGCCCAAAACACACCTGACTGAGGTTTGAACTTCAACACTACACCTCAAGAGGTCTTAAGGTTTTCTTAATGACTTCAATAAATTATTTCAGTCACCTCATGAGATCTGATCTTGCAATCCATGGTATTCTGGAACATTTTTTCTCAAGTGTAAAAAGGATGATGTCATTAATGATAACTGATATCAGGAGGTTAATATTGCTAGAAAGAAAAAGATCAAGGACTCCTGGCCTGATTTTCAAGTTTCCTTAAGCCATTTAATGTTTGCAGTTACTCTTAAGCAAGTACCTAGAAAAAACAGAATACATAATAAGTTTTTTCTAGATCAATGTATATTTCATATGGCAAACTTAAATTGCTGCTAATAATAGCAATTTCTTAGCAGCAATTTAACCCAAAACATATTAATAATTTTGTGAGATTGAGAGCAGCTGTCTTTTGTACTATTTCTTACACACCACCATGAAAAGCTTCCTCATTTGAAATACCTAGCTAAAATGAAAATATGAAAAAATTATGAAAAGAGGAGAATATTAAATGTATCATGAGAAGTGATTTTAACTTCAATGCACTTCTGATATTAATGCCAAAATTAGGTCTGTAATGCCATATTATAATGTACTGTGTTATCTGCAATATAAACCCAACATGTTAAGGAGTTGCAGCTGACTGCTCCTCTGTCAGAAGAGACTCACATCCACATTTTAAGTTATTTTAGCTTCAGCAAAATAGAATATCTTAGGGAGAGAGAATTTCAGCCTTCCCCCCCTCTTTTTAAATGAAGCTTATTTTTTGCTGTTGCTTAAAGATCCTCATGTGTGTTGGATGAACTCTCATCTGAACAGAGCCCTCCAAGTTATTCCACAAAATATTTAATCTATACATTTTAATGTGATTTTTTACACTGTGCTCATTTATTAACACTGGTCATGGAAAGGCAAACATCAGTTCCCATTTCTACATTAGTCCTATAGCAGATAGAGAAATACATCCTTTCCCTCATCAGTTTTCTTAAGCAAAAGATGGAGGAGCCAAACATCAAACCTAAAACACAAAGCCCTTCATCCAAGTCAACCTACAACAGGTACAAAAGAAATACCAATGAGAAGTATGTTCATCACTTTAGGACACTGAGGTTGCCAAGTGTTTGCAGCAAAGGCTGTCTACCCAACAGAGGCAAACAAAGCTACCCAATACACCTTTGCTAGCCTGGCTAATCAAAACAAGGGATCCCACAGACACACAACACAGAAAACAGCTGGCAAACAACACCTACTTTCTCCTGTTGCATGTCTATTCCTTCCCTTGGCTGCTGCCTCAGCACCATTCAGCAGACTCCCTGGATAGGTGCAGGGAGAGGATTTGCTGCCTGGCTCTGCCCCCAGCTTATCAAGTTCCACCCTAAGGAAGGCAGGGTCCCTCCCTTTTGGCTGCCTTATATGGCTGCCCTTGCAAAAGGCAGAAAAAGAACCAGGGAACAGCTTGGACGACTTCAGAGAGAAGCTACTTCTGCCTCTTCCTGTTGTCAAACACAGCAATCATAAGCAACAGCTTAATTTTGCTGAGGATTGCGGTCCTTTCATTCCCTGTCCTTTTCTTATCTGCATACACTTAATTGCAATGGGTTAAAAGCAGCATTTCCTTTATTGCACATCTTTAAATCCTGAATTAGGTGTTACTTGTAGCTTCAGCAGACTTTTACATTAAGTCTAAACAGGCAGCTTCAGTTGTTTGGGTTTTTTTCCATCAAAGTTTTGGCAAAGCCAAAAGCAGCACTTCATTGTTACATTAAGTAATGGAAAATCAGAGTTCTCAAATGTTGTTGCCTTTCTGCACTACAGCTCGTCTTTTGTATTAATTTGGGAGGAAGAGAATCCCAAACATAACCATTCCAGCATTAAACTCCTCATTTTGTTGTTGAACTTTCTATTCAGGAATGAGAAAGTGAATACTGCTATTTGTCTCTTTTTCTCCCTTTTGTAACAGACAGCAGACTATTGTCTTCAATGGCAGCATTCTGAACACAAGCTGCTTCCCACTTTTCCAGAGCCATGTGGCCAAGAATGGAACAAAGGTAACCATTTCACCTTATGGTGTCATCAGTGGGGGAATGTCACCATTACACAGTTTTCAGCTTTTATCATAACTGTTCATGGGCCTCTTTCTTTGGAAAGATTATTCCAGAAAGTTACTTTCTTGGTTTCCCAGTTATATTTCCATACCACTGGAAACAAAACACCAAAAAAAAAACCCAAAACATCTTAGTTCCTCCCCTCCAGAACATTTTCCTTGGATCTTCTGTTTATGCCCGCACAAAATTGAATACAATATTCCACATAATACTGCAGGTATGCTGACATTGAGAACTGAAAGCTGACTGGAGCCATGCAAATCCTCCTCCAGGCTTTTGCTCATGCTTCTTCCTTTAAATTCTTTCTGTATCAATTGCTACATTTCTACTCTCTGCTCCATTAACTTTTCCTGAATATAGTTATTTAAGCTCTACAAAAGTAGCTTAAAAAAAAAACACCGCAAAAAAACCAAAACAAAATACCCCAGTGAAACAGTAATTATCTTGGATATTTTAAAGTTAAAAATAAGTTTCCTCTGAGGGAAAAGTAGTACCCAACTTTACTGCAAATGCAGAAACAACATAATAGCAGCAGGTCTGAAACCATGGCAGAATTAGAAACTAGAGGACCTGTAATGTATTTCTTGATCAAAAAGATGATTTAGTTAAAATTTCATTAGACTAAACTGTAGAATACATTAACTCATTCCTTAACATATGCCCCAAATGTAGCACATCACATCTTTGGGTCAAAAATCTCAAAAGGCAATTAGTCACCTAACTGATGTATGACTTATGTGAAATGTGTGATTTCAGGAATGTCTAATTGTTGAAGTTTTCATTGGTAACATTATATTATATATAACACCCTGCAACTGCATATCTACAAATGTGTGGCTTTTCTGGCTGGGCTCACTTTGTGTGTTTAATTTTGATGGGTCTGGTGCTGCAAATCTGCTCAAAGACCATCTCCCTCACCCTGACAGCAATGCATTTAGCACCAGGCACAGCAAACTTGTTAATTTATAACCAAAAGGCTGGGATGGGGAGGCACAGGGAAATGTCTGGTTTTGAGATGCATGTTTGGATCCCTTCTTGATGAGAAGACACTTCTCAGGAAAGTAACCTAAACACAGCACCTCTGATGTCACCCATCACTGTCCCCTCTGGGGGTTGTATTTTAGAAGAAAAGTGTGAATGAGTCATGCAAGAAACGTGAAGGGATAATATGGAACCCAAATCCAAGAAAATATTTTGAAGGGTAAATAATAGATGAGACTTGCAAAACATTCCCGCGCTCCTCTGTTCATTTCAAATTCCATTCTCAGGACGTAAGCTTTCTGCACACAGCGCTCTTGAACATCCCCTTCGGGTTTGTGAACTACACTTCCAGGACTGGATAGCTATAAGTTAGACACTGCTGAGTTCACTGCTGAGTAGCTATAGAATGTTTTCCTAGCAGTGATCATAGAAGAGCACATATTCAGCTTCTTGTGCCCAGGCTGCCTTTAAGGGACAAAATGACAACCTTTGCTTCCTGCTGAAGCTTCCCAGCCTGGTGGGCCAAGGGTCTTACAAGTAAACCAAGCTTACTCTGCTTGAAATCTTGGGATCTTGAAATGCTAGGGAGCCTGAAAAGCTTTAGGCTTGAGCTTCAAAGTCACATTACAGTACTCCCTGTACTTTTCATTTTAAACTGTAGGTTGAAAAATGGGGCAATACATGTCTTTCAAACAGGTCAGGGAGTTGTCTGTAGAGCACTTTGCAATCCATGTAATGTCCACCATGAATACCATTATTCTTCTTCACAAGGACATGTTGATGGTAAACTAAGATTATCATGATTTGTGTACTATGATATTAGAAGGATGGTACATAAAAACCCAGCAGATTGTGACACTGGGCTTCCATTCTCTCCAAGTTTGCCAAGTCAAATACATTATAGCATTTTACCACATGGGAAAAGATCTGAAGTGGTAAATTACCTTTGCATCAGCTAACACTGCTTCATTATTTTTTAATTAATAGAGTTTACAAGGCTGACCATGTGACCCAGAGTAGTATGTAACAATTCCATAAATCTCTCATTTCCATGATGTAAGACATTGACTCAATTCTTTCAGTTATACAGATTTTTCCTTTCTGCTCAAACTGAATCTGAAATATTTTACTGGAAGAACAAAATGAAAAAAGCAATTTCTTCAAGAATTGCCTGAACCCAATGAAGAAATTATCAGTCTCTTAGTATGATACACATTATAAATGTATAGATCTTATACTAAATCTTATTCTAAGATCTAAACTATGGTTTCTAGCCTGTATCTAGTTAAACAAATTCTATCTCTCTGTTGGAAATGTAAATCCATTAATTCACATGATCATTATAGGGAGAACTAATAGCAACCTTCAGATCAGTTTGTGTGCCTGTTCCTATCACACCTCTACCTTTCATTTTTGGAAAATTCATCAACATTGTAAGCATATGGCCTAACATTTTTTGTTGGAAATCTCTAGCTCTGGTTTTGACTGGCTGATTAAAATGCTTTTCAGCAACCTTTGGCCATGCAGACAGAGAAAAATAGGCAGATCTTTTAAAATAAATGCCACTGATAACAGGCTAGCAATCCCAAACTGAAACTAACCATATGGCATTCCTACTTTTGCTTATTCTGTCTCATTCTTTTTTTTCCATTTCCCCAACCGTCCACTCTTTCCAGGCAAATTCTGCCATTTCATGCAATGAAAAGGGAAGAAGGGCTGGTCGCAGTGGTAAGTACAATATTGCTATTAAATGTTCCATAATAAAGCATGGGGTGACATGATACAAGCCAAAGGGAAGGGGGAGAAGGATACCTATGTTAAATATCTGCTAGGAAAATGAGTCCCTTCATTTGAAGGATGCAGTGTTCAGTCTGGAAATAATAATAGGACTGTACACACACCCCCAAGGGTATTGCCTATAATCACAGTTCCTGTGGCAGTCCTCATCCTACAGGAATGGCTCTTCAGGCTGTATCAGACAGTTCATCACCTGCTCCCCACAATCTGCCACAACAGGCAGCTGTCTTTTCCACTTGCCTTTCAACCACATTTAGCAACAATAAATCCATTCAAAGGCCAGCTGGGGCATGTGGGATAGCACTGCAGGATGCCTTACAAGGTCTCTGCCCAGGAGGAACAGGTACAAACAGTTAAGCTTTTCACCCACTGAGATGAAACCCAGGAATAAAATGTCACCTGTCTCCCTTTGGACCAGTATTAGGACCAGCTTATCTTTTGAGGGAACATTTCCAGAGATGACTTAAAAACTTCAGAGCTCACTGGTTGTAAACAGCAGGTAAATCCCTACATTATGAAGCTATGAGAAAAGTGAATGGCTCCTGAAGTCATATATTTCACCTCTTTATCTCACCAAATTTATAACTGCAATATGGTTCAGGATGAGGAAAAATGAGCAGCAGAAAGAATTCATTTTATTCATTGTTAACTCTTTCCTTTTGTGCAATTTCTCCTGTATGTCACCAATTAAGTAAAACATCTATTTTGAACTCAACACTATCCACAGTTCACAAAAGACCTTAGTTATTAATTATCTTAAAGACCTTAGATATTAATTATTCTTTGACCAGCATACTTACTCTAGGCAAGACTTAAAAGACTTGAAAGAAGCAGCATGGTGGTGGAAATGAATCTGTCCATGCATTGTTCTCACACAACACATCACCATCTCTAGAATCTTTATCTGTGACTTTTTCTCTCATTTTTATGAGTTCTGCTGGGTCAACAGCCATCCAACACTCATCTCTTAAAGAATGCACGTTTTCATTTCTTCTACTTTAATTAACAGCAAGGATGTCATGTGTTCAGCTTTGCTTTTTTTTTTTTTTAATGTGCATGAAAAATACCAGATAAGCAAAGTAATTGTGCGGCTTAATTATCATTCCACAATCTTTCAGGATAGTTTTCACTTTTCCATGAAGAATTTATATATTCTGTGCCTCAGTCTCTTAGCTTGGTATCCTGTTGCTATTTCACCTTGTCTCCCACTACAGGGTGGGGAGGGATAACAGCTGGAGAACCAGGTGAAAGAGTTGACAAAGGAGTATGTTTTCCTCTGAAGGAAGGAACTGAGAAAAGTATTAATTCCATGACTTTTGCACTATAGTTCAGCTAAGTTTCAAGTGCACTACTTTCCATTAGACAGATACTGTCTAATGCCAGTGCCCTTGTACTGTCATTTCAGTAGGCTTTTGGAAAGAAGAGAATTGTTAAATTGGAATATTGAGGATAAGGAGAAATTTCTATTATTAGAGTGCATTTTCTAACTTGGGATTAGATACTGATTAAGAAAGTTTTGTTTATTGAAAGCCAGCATTATAGGTCCTGATCCTGTTTGCCATCCCTTTGAGGCACTATGGTAAATGAAGCAATAATTGTAATGTATTCCATGATAGTTTTGTGGGGATTTTTTAAATGATTCAGCCAAATTCCACTGTTCTCATATTATTCTACCTGGACGATAATGAACAGCTGGTGTGCAGTTTAAGGTGTCTTTAAGGTGTTTTTAAGTAAAAGCCTGGTCTTTTAGTTTAGTTCTCTCCACTAGGTCAACAGAATTCTTTAATTATAATCACAGTATGGCTTTAGAGAAACCCACAGTATTTTTTTAATATCTGGATATTAATAAATTGTATGAACGAAAATAAACTGCTACCACATAGGACAAAGTATCTGTTGCATAAAAGGAAGACAAAATTACTGCTTGAAATACCGTCCCTATTGTCACTGTTGAGGAGGTATCAGATAGCAGGCATGGAGAGCCTTCAAATAATGAGGCAATATAAATTCTTGTATAGAGAACCTCAACTGTTACTTGATTCCTATCTTCAATTATATTAAGTGTCCCAGCAGTGTTTGATTTGGTTTGTTTAAATCATTAGTGATGCACTGGAGGAAAAGGATACTGTTATTGGTACTGAGGTTGTAACAGAACACCATGAAAAGTGGATGCTTATTTCAAGTATATTTGAACAGATTGACCAAAATAGAACTATGGCTTCAGTAGAGACTTTTTTCATAGGAACTGTGTGTTCTACCTGAAGAGACAGTTTGGGAAGATGACAATGATCCTTTAAGGACAAGTGCATTTTTACATTTACATATATGAGTTTATAAAATCAACTAGGACATTTTATTCATTTTAGTTAGACTCCCACAAAGCCTCTTTTCTGAAGGCCATGGGCTTTTTTATACAACCTTCAATTGATTATGAAGCTGACATTAAAGAGAAGTAAACTACACTTGAAATTCTCATTGTAACATGTCCACCCTACCTTCTTTTTCTGTACTAAGCTGGAGCCTGAGGCTTATGAAATTATACAGCTCATGCCCAAAATGGAGAATATCCTCAGCAAGAAATCTCCTATTTCTTACTTCCATATCCTGTAATTTTTTTAAAGACAACTGTCTTTCTCTGGCAGTTCTAAACTCTGTACTGCTTCTGGAGTACATCACATGCAGTGCACATGTGCAACATGACCAGAAACTTAGGCATAATTTATTCCGCATAGATTTAAAAAGCACAATCACAGAGGCTGGCAAGTACTGTCTGGTGAGTGCTGTACCACTGCTCAGTGCACTCAGAATGTCAGCCAGGAGGTTTTGATCGGGGAAACAGATTCCCTCTTTCACCAGTAAGATTTTGGTTATGGAATGGTCCATATGAGATTGAATCTGACTGGGAAAATTAAAGAGGAACCACAATCTCTTCTTGACAGAGATGACAGAGCCCTTGTAAATGCTGAATTTTTCACTAAAGAGATGGGGGAAAAAAATTCACAAGTACAGAAAAAGAAAAATAGTACTAACATAATCTATGATTTAACTATGTGTATGAACAAGCACTTATATAACATCTCCAGTTCTGCTGATCTGAATCTTTAAATAGCATGTCTGTATAAAATTTTTATGCAAAATCATAATTTCAAAGTTCTACTGTGCTGTAATTGGAAACATTTTTTAAAATTTGTGTGCATTTCAAAACACAGGAAGAAGACCTGTATACTAAAGTATACAAACAATGTGTCCTGAGGTGAATTTGTAGGGCCACTAGATAGGTCTGTTGATTTCAAGTTACTTTACTTGTAAGGGGACTGCAATATCTGTATAGTGTTATGAATCTGTTTAATCTTAACTAGTTTCTCTGTGGTGGAATTAAGCTATTGATCATGAAAAAAGCATTCAAGTCTAAATACATTCAAAATTATTTAATTTTTAGATTTCTGGAAAAGTTTTCTAAGATGAAAAAAGATTAAATAAAAAAAAATTACCACAGATGTATAAATTGAACAGTAATATCTACCAAAGAGAGTTATTCATAGCAGCTATATTAAATAGCAACAAAGTATTTTATCTGTGTAGCAATTTTGAATAATGAGTAATGGTGCATGAAAAACTGAAAAATTCTGTGCACTCTTGGTTTTGTCTCATGATCACTTGCACTGTATTATCAGCATCAGTTTCTCCTTCTTTCTTTCCTTCACTCTTCAGTTTTATAAAGAACAACTCTTTTTCAAGTGTTATGGGGCTAATAATGATCAGGCAAAATGGACTTATGTCCTCACAGAAAAATAACCATAAACAGCAGAGGAAATACGGAAGCACTCAAGTATCTTGTCATGCAAACAGCACGTAACCGAATTCCAGGAAAGAATAAGCAATATGTTATTTTAAACAGCTTCCTTGGCACTGACTAATAATAGTGCTGACATGTTTTCCTCTGCTTTTATTTTGTAAGAAATCAGCTCTAAGTGATTGAACAGAGTCCTGACGGAAGATTTTGAGCAAACCTTGGTGGCTGCAGAAATCCTTCTCGTTGTAGTGCATGCCCTACCTTCTTCACAGAATTAATACTCTCAGCTGAACATGATGAGTTCAGCAAAGACATTCTGGATCTGAGGCACTTCAGTACAGTTTTGTCCACCTTTTGGAAATCTGGGATTGTGTTTAGCTTGGCTGAATCAAAAAAAAAAATTTTAAATAAAGACATCTGTGATAAGACACGATTTGATCTCTTTAAAATTAGCTGTAGAAAAGAAGCTGCCTTGACAGTAAGAATTCCAGAGGAAGCGAGAGAACTTGAGAGCTGTGTATTCTAGCAACTAGAATATTCCATAAATGTTTCTTTAAAAAAAAACCTCTTGAAGTAGCCAATTTAATGTTCTTCTTGAGTAAAATCTAACACAAGAAGCAGAGTGCTGAATATGGATCATTCTACCCAAAGCTGATGTTTAAACAATAATTGTGACTAACTGGTTTCTTTCTAGGAAAACCAGGAAAATTTGAAGAGGGTTTTAAAATTAATTAATAACTCTTGGTACTGCAACCCAAGATGTGCAAGTGACCCACACTAAAGTCATGAAACAGGAACTCCAAGCTGCACATAACACCTGCAGCTGACCTTGTTCTGTTCCTGGCACTACATGCTTTGAACAAGAAGTCTCTTTTTATGTTACCCTAATGTGGAAAATAAGATAAAATTGAAAGTGTCTTCTAATAATGTTCTAGTGAGAATATAAAGAAGTACTTCAGAAGGTCAGGAAGACTGGCTAAGTCATAGTTCAGCATATAAAATTTTTGATTTTCAGTTTCAGGATAGATCCAACCTCTTTGAGCACCCAAGCCCAGATCCTCATTTGGACGCCTAACTGGACATTTTAGCTTCAGAATTAACTTTGAGAATACAAATATTTATCTAATTTAAATAATTAATTTTAGCTTTGAACACTTATCAGACCCTGTTATTAAAATTTCATCACATCTTTTTTTATCCTATCTCCACCCACCATTAAGAATGGATGGATATTTCATAACTCAAAACTGGTAAAATTAACAAAAATCTCATAGAAATCTGTAATTGAAAAGTTACGCATTCTGATCAATAATTGTGTTAAAGTGGATGGAGTCATTGTGAGATGCTGTATTAAAAACAAAAGGGTAAAACACATTGCAGTTATATTGTAATTTGAAAGAAATAGATTAAAACCAGAACTCTTTGAGCATGGCCAGGGACACATGTATATTGCTACAAAAAAACCCAATTAACATCTGCAGAAAAAAAAGCTGAAATTTAAGAAAAAAAGTGCTACAATTTAAGAAAAGCAGCATTCCCTAGTCCAGATTTACACATGACAGCATCACCATTTTGTTTCCATGTCACAGGGCTGAATATATTTGCATTTTTCTGAAGAAATCCATGGAACTTTGCTTACAGACATTGCTGAAAGAGCCAAAAAGCATGCAGTTGCTGTATTTTCACTTGTGAGAGGAAGAAACTGAGTTGGAGGAGACTGTTGGGAGCCCTCATCAGGGTCTGCAGCTTCCTCAGGAGGGGAAGCAGAGGAGCAGCACCAATCTCTGCTTTGTGGTGACCAGTGATAGGACCTGACGGAATGGCTGGAGCTGTGTCAGCGGAGGTTTAGGTTGGATATTGGGGCAAAAGTTCTTTCCCCAGAGGGTGGTTGGGCACTGGAACAGGCTCCCCAGCAAAGTGGTCATGTCACCAAACAGAGCTCAAGGAACATTTGCACAACACTCTCAGGCATATGGTGGCCGTCCTGTGCAGGGCCAGGGGTTCCTTTCAGCTCAGGATATTCCATGACTCCACGCACTCTCCCAGCCCACACACAGGGACAGACCCTGGACAGCAAAGCACAAGGTGGGCAATGTGTGAGGAAGTGTACCAAGCTTCCCAAATTTCCTATTGTAAGAGTTGGTCCAGGAACCCCTTCTGCAGTCAAACCCTGGTGAAACAATCTGCTGGGACTGTTCCAGGAAGAGGTTATTCCCAAGCAGAAATGGAGGCACAAGAGGACAGGGAGGAGATAGTATCCTAGAATCATTTGGGTTGGAAACACCCCTCAGATCATCCAGTCAAAAAACTAATCCAACAACACCTTGTCCACCAAACCAATGGGGTCTGAAGAAGAAGGACAAGCCCAGTGCAACAGTATTCCCAGGTATATAAAAGGAATTGTAGATGGCTTTGGGTGGATTAAGGTACTTATGCACCATGGCCCATCCCATACAGAGTTTTGAAAAAGCAGTGGTTTTCTTTCTTTTTTTTTCCCTACAGATAGTAGTGTAAGGATTCTTGTTTTGTAGAAAAACGTTGCTCATGATTCCGGGAGAGGAGTT
Source organism: Pachyramphus minor (assembly GCA_013397135.1). NCBI lineage: Eukaryota > Metazoa > Chordata > Aves > Passeriformes > Tyrannidae > Pachyramphus > Pachyramphus minor. The sequence goes on from VYXB01009652.1 coordinate 525,928, forward strand.
TCCCAAAGCCGAACATGATAACTGAAATGAAATAGAACAAATACATCAAAACCAAGGCATTTAATAAAATAGATCATATTTTTCCTACTCTAAAAGGTGTGCTAAAATATGTAACTATACATTGCTTAAAGGAGTGAAAGATCCTCTCTCTCCTGGGGGTATATAGCACCACCATAGCACATACATTGCTTTTCAAAGCAATGACACCTCCTAGGCAAATGTATTTCGGGGATTGGGCTCATCAGGCCTGGCAGGCTCATCCTTCTTGACTTCTCTGTTAAAAGCATCAGAGGTGGAGTCCTTGGTGACAGTTTGGGCTGGTGCTGGGATATCTGTGATCCAAATGTGATTCTTTCTGATTGTCCCATAACTATTGGTAATAGTGAAGATGTTGTTTCTCTGGTATTTCCTGGCGAACATGTAACAAGTTTCTTTCATCCCCCTTCTGAAGTTTGCATTATAGATGTAGAAGAGGATTGGCTTAGAGGCTGAGGAACTGAAAGAGATCCAGGTGGTGGCCAGGAAAACCAAGGAGCTCTTTCTGTAGTCTGTTTCCTGTGGGTGCCACAGCTGTACCATGTAGAAAGGGAGCCAGGATAGGAGGAAAACTAAGTTAAAAATGAAGAACATCTTGACATTTTTCACTTTTCTTCTTGAGATCAAATTCATTGTCATCCTGCCAGCTGTGTCTTCAGTGCCTTTTCTCCAAACATAGGTGAAGAGTTTCTCATAGCAGAGGATAGTGAAGAGGGAGGGGATCAAAAACAACATCACTGGGAGGTGGACAATACTGGAGTCGGCTCCTTGCCGAGAATCGGGTAGAAAAAAGTTGCAGTGGTGGTCACTGTCAGAGTCATAGAGAAAATAGGCTGGTGATGCAAAGAGAGCACCACAGAGCCAAGAGGCCAGAATCATTTTCTTGGCTTTCTCCCTGGACATTTTAAAGTTTAGGGGACAGATGAGAGTGTAGCATCGAGCCACACCTATGGAGAAGAGCACGTAGATCNGGTCACTGTCAGAGTCATAGAGAAAATAGGCTGGTGATGCAAAGAGAGCACCACAGAGCCAAGAGGCCAGAATCATTTTCTTGGCTTTCTCCCTGGACATTTTAAAGTTTAGGGGACAGATGAGAGTGTAGCATCGAGCCACACCTATGGAGAAGAGCACGTAGATCTGGACTGCCGGGGTGAGGTACTGTATGTACCTTACCAGCTTGCACATCCCGTTCCCCAGCATCCACCTGCCGTAGGTCAACTGAAGCAGCAGGAAGGGTGCACTCACAACACTGGTGAGCAGGTCTGCACAAGCCATAGAGACCACAAAATAGTTGGGGGATTGTGTCTTCCTGCTCCTGGGCATCACTAAGCAAATGAGGGAGTTTCCCAAGATGGAAACGAGCCACAACACTCCCCAAACCATGCTGGCTGCTGCAATTTCCCCCGGCCTCAGTCCATAGTCTAAGAGAGTGTGGTTCTTGCTTGAGCCAGGTCCTGCAAGTGGAGATTCTGTCATCTCATAGCCAGCAGGAGGGATGAAGGTTTCGGGGTTGCTCGTGTTCTGCAGCAGGAGCACTAAGGTGGGGAGAAGAAAAGGGCTGCTGCTGTTATCCATGCTTTGGGCAAACTTGACCACGTCTTTTGCTCAGGCTGCAGAAAGAGGAGAGAAAAGGTTCTTTTGAACAGCTCTGTGTGAAAAGCCCACCTTAACCAATAAAAGATAACTCTCAGTAGTCTCCATACTCCCTAGAGTAGTATATTTCAGAGAAAAGGATCAGAAATACACAGTGACACTATCTGGCATAGCAAAGGACATAAAGTTTCATGCAGGTTTTTAGGAATGGCCTGAGTATTTCAGACCAGCATTTCTATTCTCAGAAAGGTGAATGTCCCTTTCACAGCTGGAGACTGAGGTGCCATTTCACCAGTGCTGGTGAGCTGCAAACAATGAGTGGAATATATCCCACTGATCCCAGAAATGAGCTGGACTTCACAGTGTCCATGGATGTATCAGGGAATGTGGATGTTTTCTGTTCTGGTCGGTGTTTGGCCCAGCCACCTGTGAAAGTTTGTTCTGTTTCCTGCCAAG
>VYXB01009652.1:532195-656956 GCA_013397135.1 Pachyramphus minor
CGGGCTGTGCTGCCGGGCCGGGCTGTGCTGCCGGGCCGGGCTGTGCTGCCGGGCCGGGCTGTGGTGCGGGGCCGGCGGGGGGCTCCCAGCCGAGCCTCGCTGGGTCCGCGCCGCTTATTCCTCTGCGCCCGCGGTGAGCGGCAAGGAAGGGCCGCAGCAGCGGGAAGGTGAGCGCGGGGGGCCCGGGGCCCGGGCTGCGCCTCCGCCGGCAGGGCGGGAGGGAGCGCAGAGCGACGGGGCTGCGGCGGAACGGTGCCTGGTTTCGATTATTCCCGAAGGGAATTTCATGGTTTGCCGAGGGCTGTGTGCTCCTGTGAGACCAGGCCTGGTCTCTGAAAAAGCCTTTAAGTGTTAAAGGGGTCCTGACCTGAAATTATGGATGTTTGTAACAGAGACAGCGCGGTGCGAAGTGTGGCTGCGTGTCAAAGTACCACGAGGAATGCAGGTCAGGCGGTGAAGGAATGCTGTTGTAGAACTGCCGGATGTGTCTTTCAGTTTAAATTTTTTATATAGCAGGAAGAGGATGAGCAGCATTGGGTGCATAAAGTATTCGGATAAGGAAGACGAAAGAACTGTGAAATTCACAAGGTTTTGCGAGGTAGGGTTGTAGCACATATTAATGAGGGAAAAACCTAAACGTCTACTCCTAAAACCCTTTTTTTTTTCCCCAAATATATACAAAAAAATAAAATCTCAGAGCTCAAACCAGTCACTTGAAAATAGACGGCATTGACTTCACCTTCATTTGTCTGAGGCCACATTGTCCAGTGTTGTTTTTTGAAGAGTGGAGTTTGAAGTGTTTTAGAGTTTCAGGAGGAGGAGGAAATGGAGAGAAGCAAAATCTCCGTTTAGTTTGAAAATACAGTGGTATTTAGTATATTCATGCATCCCTGGGAGTCCTTCAGCACAGCTCCAAGTGATATCTGTCTATAAAGTAGACTCAGAGGGTGGCTCAAGCCTGAACGGAGTTAAACTCTTACACAATTGCTCAGTAAACTGGATTGATATGATCCCCCTCCCCAGCTCAAGAAGAGGAACAATCCAGTGTGCAAATTGTTCATACAGAGGTTACTTGAGCTGGAGAGTGGCACAGAGGAGGGTGTAAAGCAGTGTGGTCAGAAGGAAGGGATGGAGCCATACGATTCTCCTTTTGGAAGTAGTAACTCTTAGGTTTATCCATCTTATGCTGCTATGGGAGGGCGATTTGTGGCTGAATAGGCACGTGGGAAAGAGAAGAGGGATGAAGGTGAAAGTTTACTCTTGCTCATTTCCTCGAAGTTCTTTTCTGTCTAATGTTTCAAAAAATAAGTAAGCAATCTGCAGTCGAGTACCTGATCTTCCCCTTCTTCCATGTAAAGAGTGGGGAGTATTAATATAGAGTGGTACAAAGACAAACAGAGAAAAAAGCATAGAAGATTATGCTGCATCCCTCTCTCAAAAAAACCCACACCTGTATAACAATTTGTATTTTAAATGGCTGTTGTTTTTTTTTCTTTCAGCTTCAATAAGGAGAAGAGGCAGGACACCACAGTTTGTAAGTACTGAAATGATTTGCAGTTAACTCAGGTGTTCCAGGTCAGCACCTGCCTTTTTAATCTCCCAGCTCTTTTCAATCTGTGCCTTNCTAACTCAGGTGTTTGAGGCAGTTTTCTAAGCTGTGTGTCAGAACAGAACCCTTTTCTGCACTCAAACCCTGTGACTGTTCCAGGTCAGCACCTGCCTTCTGTAATCTTCCAGCTCTTTTCAATCTGTGCCTTCATAAAGCCAAAACATAACATTAAGCTAATAGTTAACATGTATTGGCACCTGCAGGTCTGAAAAGTAACTTAAAGTTGCATTTTTAATAAACCAGACATTTTAATGTTATTTTCAGTCTGAGTTAACAGGATTTCTGGTGGTTTCTTTCTGGTGTAAATAAAAACGTGATGTTGTGTATCAGTGAAATTGTACTTGCACAGTGGATTTAAAACTGATATCTGGACATTTAGTAACTGAGAATTTCCTGTTGTCATCCACACATACATTTCAAAAGTTGTATAGTCCTGGTTATGATGTTTTAAAGGCAAATAGTGAAGTAGACTTGGGATACATTAAATTTTTGTTTAACTTCTAAGAGCAGATTTTATGATACACCAAAGCAGTTAGACCAGTTGACTGCATATGTCCATTTCCTTTTTACCCTCTAAATTAAAAATTAAAATTTTGGGGGAAAAAAACAGTGACTTGTTTGTTTGTTAAGTTTTTTTAAGAGTAACTGACTGAAACTGTGGTCAGTTATTGGAGGATATAAACTGTTTGTGTAATATACTAATACATTGTTCCTATACTGGAATTTCTATAGCAAGAAATGTCAATTAAAATCTGTTTCTTTTATTGTGAACTGGTTCACACTTTTAGAATTCCAAAACTCATTGGTTTGCCCCCCACTACACACTCAGACCTTTTAGGAAACAGAGTTTGCAGTTCCATACTGATTTGATTCCCCTTCCTGGCCCCTGCTGATTTATGTTTTACGTGTTGCTCCTGCTTTGTCTTACAAACTTGTCGTACAGTGTATCTCACATCCAGCTTGTTTCCTTTTCCACTGCTTAGACTGCACCTCCCAGAACAGAGAGGATGGCTGTGGATCAGGACTGGAGCAGTGTTTATCCAACAGCAGCTGCCTTTAAACCTGCCTCTGTGCCTCTCCCAGTCCGAATGGGTTACCCAGTGAAGAGAGGAGTACCTCCCCCAAAAGAGGGCAACTTAGAGCTTATTAAGGTAAGACACATCTTATGGGTGGGTGATCATTTTAGGGTTAGTAGTATTCACTAAGGCTGCATTGCTTTGATTGGAGTGTTTGTATAGGAGAGTGTTTTCTGTTATTAAATAAGATGATCCTCTTTAGTTTCTAAATGAAATGGTAACAAAGTTAAGTAATGAATGAAATCTGGAGACTTTTTTAGGGTGATCATGCCTGTGATTTTTGTACTAGGGCTAACTGAAGTCTGTTCCTAAATCAGACTTGAGTACTTATCTGAATATCTTATTCAGTGTGTTGTATTACCTTAACAAATGTGAGAAGTGTAATCAGATTTCAGTCATGTCCATTTACTTAGGAACAGACAAAAAGACATTATTGTGGTAACTTTAATGTGTCTGTTTCAGATTCCCAATTTTTTGCATCTTACTCCTCCTGCAATTAAGAAGCACTGTGCAGCTCTTAAAGGTGAGAATGTAAATGTGTGTGATCAAGTAGAAGGTGAGACATGGTGCACTTGTGAAGCTGGTTATTTGTCAGGCTTTGGTTAGTACTGTCTGCTTTATTGCTGCCGCCTGGAGTTATCCAGGTGGTTGGCACATGTGTCTTAGGAGGTTTTCAGCACCCCAGTAAGACTGAAATTTTACTTTGCAATGATGCCCTACTTGTGCTGACGAGTTGATAGTTTAGTGCCTTGAGGAAGGTGATTGTTGAATGTGACAGAATTCTCAGAAGACTCTCTGTGATTGAACCAGGGGTCATTCAGTAGCCATTCTGGATTGCATTTAATGACCAAAAAGCTATTAGTACATGAAACCCTCTGTGAGAGTAAGGTCTGCTGGGGAGATACAGGATCTGCTGAAGACCAAGAGAATCTTTGTCAGCCAGCAAGGAGAACCTAATGAGGAAGTTAGGCAACAGAAGCATTTTTTATAATGAGGGTGGTGAGACACTGAAAGGGCTTGCCCAGAGAAGATGTGGATGCACCATCGTTGAAAGTATTCAAGGTCAGGTTGGACCAGCTTTGAGCAGCCAAATCTAGTGAAAGATGTCCCTGCCCATGGCAGGGTGTAGAACTCTTTAATATTTGAGTGTTAATTCCAACCCAAACCATTCTGTGATTGTTTGGCATCTGGAGTACTGTATCCTGGGTTTTGGGGAACCCAGTATACAAAAAGGATTAAACCCAGTAAAAATATAGATTGCAACAGATTTGGGGAAAAAAGCCCCACAGGCAACAATCAAATACACCAAACAGGTATTACTTGTAGTGTTTTCTCTTTCTTATACAGATTTCTGCACTGAATGGCCAAGTGCTCTGGACAGTGATGAGAAATGTGAACAGCATTTTCCTATTGAAATTGAAACTGTAGATTATGTTTCTTCAGGGACGTCTATTCGCAATCCCAAAGCAAGAGTGGTGACTTTGAGAGTAAGTCGTATTTTTGATAAACTGCCTTTGTCTCAAAAGCCTAAATACTTGTGTTTTGCTTTTCAAAATGTGCAAGGATGATCTGCTATAAGGAAATGAGGGAAATGGTTTCCTCAATGTCAGAATAAATAAAAAGCAGTGGATTTCCTGAAGTATTTTGCAGAATGTTAGAACTGAGGACATCAGGTTATGGATATGTATTTAAGTTAGCTCTGATATAAGCAAAATAGGGTACCTTCTGAAGAATGTCCTTGTAGAAAAGGTTCTCTGTGTCTTGCTTAGATCTTCTGATTGCTAATTTTTGACCCTGGAACTGTACAGGTTTTGGCAGATGGGTCATATGAATGTGGCACTATTTATAAGTGTTGAGTTGGCAGACCTCCAGGCATCAGTGTGTATGCAATAGGCACAGCAGCCTTCTCAGCACAGGACCCTGACATATTTGAGGTTGGAAGGGAGCTCAGGAGATTTAGGCATTATGTGGGTGTTTATTATGCATGTATATATTGTTTGAATATTTACATTATTCTTGCCTTGTGTTAAGACTTCTGATGTGATATAGTTAGAAGAAATTCTGCAAATGCATCCTGAATAGCTGTTCTTGTAATTCTTAATAGAAGGTGTGACATACTGTCTCAAGTATTTCCAAGGTGCAGAGATTGGATTTATCCAAGGAATTAAAGTTGTTTTCTCTTGTACTTGAAGGTTAAACTTTCTAACCTGAATTTGGATGACCATGCAAAGAAGAAGCTTGTTAAACTTGTAGGAGAGCGGTACTGCCCGAAGACAGATGTGCTCACAATTGTCACAGACAGGTACAGTTACAAGAAGGAAACAAAAATGCTTTTACCAATGGTTACTGTATAGAAAGGGCTGGGTGTCTTCCAGTAATACCAGCTATTGTCTTGGTGAATTGTTATATTTTTAAGGCTAAAATAGCACTTAAAGTTAACACTGCTCCTGTTATTAACTGTTAAAAGCAGGTTTTAAAGGCGTTCAGATTTATGTATGTTGGATTCCACTTTGGCATAGAGGGCAAAGAAGTTTTTAATGTTTCCTGAAGATTTGTAAATTCTTGGATTTTGTAGATTTTCCTACTGAGTTGCAGTTGCCCTTTCTCCTATGTTTTTAGTACTCAGACCTCCAAGATGTTATTCTTATTTGGGTGTAATTCTGAAATCTATGTGAATCAAAGACACGTTTCCCTAAGATTCCCTACATTGTAAATTAGAAACTTTGATGGTGATTTTTAACATCTTGTTCCAAAAGACAAGCTTTCTCCCTGAATTTCCAGGTGTCCCCTAAGAAGACAGAACTATGATTATGGCATGCACCTGCTCACAGTCCTGTACCACGAATCTTGGGTAAGCAGTTTTGAGTAGCTCATCTTGTCTAATGTGCATGTGCTCTCGGTCATAACTTAATTATCTTGAGATTCTTTCCCTCTTCCACCTCACTTTTCTTCAAATTCAACCAAGATAAGTGTGGTGGGTCTGGCCTATGTTTGATCTTAATTCCAGAGTCAACTGAAGAGTGCATTTCTCTAACTTCATAAGTGCTATTCTGTTGTTTGTAAACAGTTTGTCTCTTCTAAGAAGTTCACTTGGTTTTGACCTTATTGAGATTCTTTCCCAGTGCTTTGCTCCTCTCGGCCAGGAGCCTAAAACTGACCCTGAGCCTATCAGAAAACACCTTAATTTTCAGGATTCCTAAATGTACCTTAAATGTGGCATCATCCTAGGCTGCCTGCCTCATATCTGAATATTGTGCACCCAGAGAAATGGTGTGCTCTGTGATTGTCTCCTGTTACCTATGCACTCTAACAGTGACCGTGTTTAAAGACAAAACCAAGTCTATTCCAAAAAAACAGGTGTGTCATTGGCTTTAAAGCTGTGAAAACTGAGAACACAGGATCTACATTTTGCCTGATTCCAGACTTGGATCTGTGGCTTAGAGTATGCCTTTCCTAGGGCTCTTCCTTGGCTAAAGTAAACTATGGCTGTAATTTGGACATGTTCTGTTTCTTAAATGCTCTCTCACATACCTTGCCTCAAGCTGACTGCGTTTCTGAGCTCCCTCCTGCTCAGAAAATGGACCTTCTCCACATCTCCTATTAGTTTTAACATTTCATTGCTTCAGTGTTAGTGTCCTGAAAAATATAAAAAAGATTTTGTAGCTATTTAGATAAATCAAGTGTAATGTAAAATTTTCCATAATCGCTCATGATATGTTATATTTGGAATTTTTCCCTGTAGCTTGTTTTGTTAAGTGGTTTTACATGTCAGATATCCAATGCAAATGTATGAAAGGTACTATTCCAATTTATTATTAATTTACTACAAATTTTAAATAGACCTTTAAGTATAATGAGATATCTTTAGACTACAGATCTTCCTTTCACAGTGGACTCTTCAGACATGTCCCTTGTATTTTTGTGGTTAGTTGTATAGGTTATAAATATTGTCTTCAACCATATTACAGGGATTTTTTGCAGAAAAGAAGTTAGCAGTCTGAAATAAAATTAATGTTGAAAATCCATAGTAATGTTTTGAATAACTTAAAGTTGAGTGTACTATATTACTAGTCACATTGTTCGAGACAGACAGTCTCAAAAAGCTTTCATCATCACCCTATTTTCATACACTCTTTTATGTGTTGTAACTGATTTGCTACGAAAACTCACATTTACTGTTTTCAGTTCTATAGTACTTAAATCTCCATATTCAGCATTTTTATGAATTTAAGTGTTCTTGATTTCGATCGTTGCAGTGATGACGTTACAAACATACTTAGAGGATGAGCTGTATTTCCCTTTCAGTGTGAGCTGCCTTGAAGGATACATTTTGTAATTGTAGAGTACATAAAATTAAATTCATTGTGAAAGATAACATTTACTCTAGATTTCAAGGGTTTTGTACACATGGATGTTCCTCTCCCCAGCAGCATTACATTGCATTACAAAGCTTAAATTAATGACAGATCAGTATTGCAATGACAAGAGAGTTAGACACTGCTCACTTTATTAATATCAGACGAGCAGCACGTTTGTGCTGTGCTCTGGCATTAATTAGTGATGGCAGACGGGGCTATATGATACTGCTACGTGAGCATTCGGTGTGTGTTGAATATGCACAAGTCTCCTGCCCTTTTATTACCTTCCAACCTCCATGTTAATGTTTGATGAGTTTGTCAATCAGTTGTAATTGTCTTTGATTTCCATGAAAAATTAACGGTTTCCTGAGACATGGTTTTTTATTTTGTGTGACATGTTTTGCTTTGTGGTGTGGGGTTTTTTTCCTTCATGATCAGTGGTAATGCCTTTTAGTGACTTGCTGAAAGGGAGTTTTGTAAACCATAAGCAAACATTGTGTGGTTTATTTTAATTTATACCAACTTTGTTGTGGGAGGGTGATGGATGGGGACTGGCCTGCCAGTTAGACAGTAACATCAGTCCTGTTTGCAGAACAAATTGTAATTGTAATTGTTTGATGACTTTCACAGCAGAGTAGTGTCACACTGTGTGTTAATGTATATCTGTGATGTAATTGAATAAAAAGATGAGGGTAGGGAAGGATGAGTGAAGGAAGGCTGGATGCATGTAATTTTTACCCTCAATCCTGAAAATTTTGCCTAATATCTCTCGCTAAACATGGCAGAATTTATGTTAATAACTATATTTCTGTATTTTCTGAATTGGCAAGCATGTCTAAAAGGAAGAATTATATGAAGAAACACATCAGGAAGTGTAATTGCAAGTGTAATTGTGTTTTAGTTGCCAGTGATGCACTTCTATTACAGTTGTGAGTGCAAGTAGATGTCAGACCTATGAGTTCAGTTATCTTTAAAACAATCAGATTTTAAAACTTCAGAATGTTCATTTATTTTCTTCCTCTAAAATACTTGGAGATCTTTTGCTTCCTATTTAATAATTTTCAGGTTAATAATGAAATATTTGTGTTTTATTGGCTTTCAGAATACATTAATTAGATAGCTCACTTGCACCAAGTGCTTAGAATTGAACTTTTGTTCAGGTTGTTTTTAGAGAGTAAGAGTTTGCTGCCCTCGAGTGGTTAAAAGGATCATGGACTGATTTCTTCACACTCAGCTTGGATTAACAGTTTATCACCCAAAAGTCCAGTTCTATTATGAGTTGAAAGCAGAAAGGAGAAGCAAATGGAGCAGGAAGTCAATTTTCCAGTAAGGAAGAACATTCAGAGTCATTCAGTTTTTTTGCTCCGATTCCACTTTGTTTCAATCCACACAAATGCAAGAGGATGGACAGTGGAGGATCTCAATTCTGCATTACAGTTCTGGGATCTTGAAAGAGTAATAAATAGTTGCACATGGATTTTCTGTTCTTCAGTACTTCTTAAAGCACAGGGTCTAATCTGACATATTAACAGTAGATATTTAGTAGATAGTTAATGCTACACAGACTTTGGAATGTTCTTGGTTTCTCGAGCAGTGTGGTTATGGAAAACTGATAAAATATTCAAGGCTTAAGAAGAACAGTAAGGAAGAATGAATGTAACAGTAGGAGAGGTTAAAAGTGGCTTCTTAATATGAACAGTAATAGGCAAAGGGGCTTCTGGGTGCACCTCTCTGCTCTCTGCTTGCTTTGGAGATGCCAATAGTACTTGGGATGAAAGGGCAGGGAACTTGAAACAGAAGAGTGAGGGAAGAAAAAAAACTGAAAAATGGACAGAGTGACAGTAGATAGAGGCTTAACTAAAATTTATCCATCAACCTCACAGCTGTAGAGTTTGATTGAGTTTGAGGAAAATGGCCCACACTACCTTTGCATTCGTTTTTAAACAAAGCATTCAGTGGCAGGGTACCCCACTGGTGGGGTGGCAAGTCTGTCTGCATGCTAAATGAATACTTAACTGACCATTGGGGATAATCCTAAAATCCATCATACAACTTTTCTTTAGACTTTGTTTCTTTCAACTACAGTTATTTTAGGCCATTACAAATAACCATAATTCTTATCACTTCAGGTTGTGCCAGTAACACTTAGTAACAGTAGAATTTTGCAGGTTCATAGTAGGAGATCTTAGAAGTGTAATATAATTGTGCTCTTCCTTCCTACAACAGGCCTTTCTTAGTGTGTCATTATAATATGTTTGTAATGCAGTGGTTTAAGCAATGCAAACTGAGGCTGAAGTAAGGGGTGGACTCTAAATGTTGCAATATAAACTTTGTTTGGGACCATGTGTTCCATTTCACTGTGTGCTCACCAGTGCTCAGAATCTATCAACTTGAGTCTTCATCATTAATGACAACCAGAAAAGGTAAATCTAAAGGGACATAATTAGATGTTAAATTTAATAAACTTTCTCTGACAATCTGAATTCAAACATTTAGAATAAAAGGAATGGTTTTCTGCCAGGAAATGTTTATTGTAGTGGAAGAGGATTACACTTTTTTTGTACCTCTTGTACCACGAAAGATGAGCGTTCCAGCAAAAGATTGAATTAAAAATTGTCTTTATACTTTTTCAGACTGTAGTAAGCTTTTTACTTCACTAAGTTTAAGTAAGTTTAAGCTCCTTATTTTTAGTTGCTGGAGAAACAAGGCTTCTTTTTGATACATAAATATAATTTTTGCAGCTGTTTAATTTTCAGTCTATATGTTGGAGTGAAATGAAGTCTTACGGGGCGTAGGCATTAAAAAAATGAACAGAAAATCACTGAAGAGTTGAACTCTTAATGTCATTGATCTTTCTTGATGAGATCAGAATCTTACCTGATCAGCATTCAGAAAACAGAGTTGGATAAATACCTTACAAATGACCCTTACAGAAACCTGGATTTTCCAGAAAATGCTGCAGCCACTCCAGCCCAGAGAAATGAGGTGTTGTTTTGGAAGAGGCAATTCAGGGAACTGCAGAGGACTCTCGAGCTGGTGACAGAGCCAGAGATTAAACTTGAGAGTATCATGAAACACGAGAGCATCTCTTGCATGCAGTGCTATTTTTTGAGGCAAAGTTCTGTTTTTGCTTCTCGTCTTGTTCTCTGTTTTTTATACATTTGTATCTTAGTGAAATGTTTAGTCCTCCCAGTTTGTCCTGATATGCCTTGACCCTCTAGAGGTCCTACTTGTCCTGTGCCATTGCTCTGTCCTAGAAAATAATGTTCTGCTTATTCAGAGAAATGTATTTTAACTTACTCCACATCACCAAGAAATTCAAATTTTTGTATCCAATCCCATGTGATAAAAATATCTTTTGCCTCTCTACAGATTTCTGTTGCCATTTCTTTGGAAGTTGCTAACTAGTACAAATCAAAGGTGTATTATACCCAAAGAGTCTGTAATTGTTTTGGCAGTTCCTTTTAGGATTGAAGGCACCCAATCATTTAGAAAATGTTAGCATAGCTGGCATTTATTACCTGAAAATCTAAGATTATTGTACCACACAGAGTATCTTTTATTTCAATGCACTACTAAGAAATAGGTGTATTTATTCCAGGCCATACAGAGTTTGAAATTTGACTCAGAATTTAAGGAACTTTCCTTCCCCTCAAGAAAAAAAAATCCCACTAAAGTATTTGGTCTTTGCTAAATAGCATTAATTAACTGTTTAAACCATTGACAATAAAATTACTAACATGAGTCATTTTTTTTAATTATCCCCAAGATTTCTGTGTGCCACTTGAAAATTTTATTTAAAATGTTTTTCCCAAAAGAAGCACCAAAGAACTGACAATTTTAAGGCTCTGTATCACTGTGACAGCAAGACTGTGAAAGTTAAACTAGCAGAAAAAAACCAAGCAAATTGATGGTGAAATGCCTGCTTAAGTGATGCAAAATGCTTCCTTTTTTTCTGTACTTAAAGGTACAATATAAATTGAAGCTTTTTGTTAATGACTTACATGTAAAAAGTAATTTCACTGTCCAAAGTACTGTTTGAGCATTCATACTCTCAGCATTTCAGATTAAGCACTGTAAAGGCTTGTAAACCTCCCAAAATACTGACTTATATTGTAGCATAAAAGATTTGCTTAGAAACAAATCCTTATTGTGTTTATGACATTAAAAAATAATTCTCTATATTTGCATTAGGAAGTGTCAAAAAAAAAAAGGCTCTTCTGTGCCTCTTTAGCAATAGGTTTAGATCTTTGACTTTATGTAAAAAAGTTGTTTCCTGGTGATTTTTGTTTTGTTGTTGTTGTTTTGTAAATTTTGGTAAGAGACAAAGGTTGAAATTATCAGCTGAGTGCATCTTCAACCAGACTGGGTAATACTGAGATTCTGTCTGATGTGTGACAGAATGAGGCAATCATATTTATTGAATTCATTGAAGAAATACTGATTTTTAAGAAGAAATATCTTGATTTTTAACCTTGTTCACTAAGTGGGGATTCTAGAAAAATGTTACAAACACACTTGTATTCCATTGAAGTTTCATTCATAACACTTTAAACCAAGACTACAACACTTGTAACATTCCCACTATTCAGAGTTCATGGATACCCAGGGGATATACCTTGTCTACCTAGGGTACGTTTTCAATTACATATATAAATCTAGATTCACTTTCCTCTTGCAATAAATTGTGTTGAAAAGGTATTTAAGTTTCACTTGATTCAGTTAGTTTGCAAAACCTGATTTCTGCTCAGTTTCCTGTTGGTGATGTATGTCTGCACTGGATATCTGGAGGATAACTTTTCATTTTGAGGCATGGCCACCAACAGTGCAGTGATGGATACTGGCTTCGTGTAGCAGGGCTGAGGAATGGATTTGGAAATCTCCCCCTACTGTCAAATCCTTTCCTGCTTTCCCCCTCAACCCCCACCATGTAGTCAGATTTTACTTTCAAATCCATTTTGACAAATCATTCTGCTGGGAAGGATTCCAGGAAAGAAATACTTTACAGTTTCTTTAAAATCTCCTTTAAAATCTTGCTCTGTATTGCTCAAAAGAGGTGGGGAAAGCTTAATCTGTTTATCAGGAAGCATCTCCAAAATCCTCTGAGTTAATATGTGCAGAGCAGGATTGTCCTGAAGAGATAAATGTAATAACTGTAATTAGTTCATATTGTCTCTGCTATAACTTAGAGGTGTTTAAAAGCCTCACAGTGATCTTTTGTTTGAACCTCAAACATGAGTTTGAGAGACCAGAGGTGATAGCCATATTCCCTTACTCCTGAGAAACCCTATCCTTGTGAGAAAGGCTTTTGCTTTAAAATTCTGTCTGAGTTTGGGGAAAAAAATGTCTCAGTCATTATGCTGATACACAAGGAATACATAAACCAGGATGATGCTGTTAATTAAAATCTATGTCAATCTCCACTTTGTATGTCAGTGTTTGTAAAACGCACAAGGAATACTTTACTATAGCCACTTATTCCCAATTGTTTTGGCAATACAGGCTACAGGATGTCCTTTTGTTCCTTTTTTCCTCTCTAGAAATTGAATGAGATTCTTTTACTTCTGTGTTGTATTTGTGTCCAGGTTTTCAGGTCACACAAATGAACCTTTTAACGGTGGTATTCACTGCTTCTGACTAAATTATTTGTACTCAGGGATTTAAAAGACAAAATGTTCCATTTACCAGGTGCAAGATGCAGCATTTCCTAAAGTATTTTAAATTCAGATAGACAGATCCAAGCACTCAGGGTTGTAGTGGAAAAAAGGATCTTGGGTCTTAATGAAAGGTTATTAAATATTGTAGTTTGCCTTGACAGCAGCCTTGACAATTAGCAGACAGAATACTTTGAAAAATCAGTGCCAACATTCCACCCCCAAAAAACCCTCTAAACTCAAACCCAAACAACAAAGGAAAAGAACTCTACATTTGCAAGGGGTTTTTTGATTCTGCATAGCATAGTTAAAAATGTACTGAAGAGCCCTTTCTGGCAAGGGATTTAAAAAAGATAAAAATACATATGATGTAAATGCTTTACTATAAGGTGTTTTTGAACTTATTTCCAGAGAAATGCAAGTTTTACTTAGACACGATTTTATAACAATTTTAAGAAAACCACCAAAAATATACTCCAAATACTTCAAATTGTGATCCTTGAACTAATGTAAGGATACTATGTGTTGTTTACATCAGTGAAGTACTACATAGTTATAAAAATAAATAAGCATATATAAAAATGCAGATGTACCTCTGAAGCATATCTATTTACCAAAGTACCAGAAAAATAAATATACAAATCTAGCAGGTTATGACATTTGAAATATTCCTTAGTCTGTGAAGGCCTGCTGGAGAAATGTGGAAAGACAACATTTATGAAGAACAACTGTACAAGCCAAGTATTTACAGGCAGTGGGATAGTGTCTTCTGTCAGTGTTCAACTTGTGATCCTGTCTAATCTTGCAGTGCTAATTAGGGAAAAATTAGCACCTTGTGGATAGAGATTCTTTTGAAGACCAATTTGTTGTGCAGGAAGAATAAGTGGATTATTTGGTGGTGCTTTTCCTTAAGAGTCCCAATTAATGCATTTCCCAAATGGTGAAGGATTGCTGTCTTTCATCATAGGTTACTTGGTATGGACTTTCTCACTTCATGTCTTACAGCCAGTGTAGACCCACCAAAATCATATGCTAGGGACATAATAACTACCTCCCTCCAAATCTTGAGCATTTAGGATTATTTAAAATTATTATTTTTACAGGGTTTTTTGTTATTGTGTGTAGACCATAAGCCTTTCTTCCCACTCTGACTCAGCCAGTTATACCTGCCAGATCCATAAAGAGCTTGATAAGTGAGAGGAGAGAAACTCTTCCTCTTCATACAGGCTCAAGCTACAAGCCTTGTACCTTAGAGGAGGAAATGCCTTCCACAATGGGTGTCATTTGTTAAGTGAATTGATATGAGAGAGAAATTTCTTTGAATTATTGTAGCTTTGTTTCAGTCTCGAGTAGTTTTTACCACAGTGTATATTTTCTTTCAGAAAACTGAGAAGTGGGAGAGTGAGAAGTCTGAGGAAGACATGGAAGAGTATGTCTGGGAAAATAGTCGCTCTCAGAAAAATGCCTTGGATACACTGCTTCGAATAAAAGCCTCAGAGAATGTCAGTAATGTTTCTGAGGAAGAGCTGCTTGCATCTGAAATGGTTAAGAATTACAAAAACTCTGTAATTGCACTAAAAAATGAAGGTGAAACAGAAAGTAACATGTCTCAGTATAAGGAATCTGTGAAGAAGCTGTTGAATATACAAGCATGAGAGCAGACTCTGCAGGTACACCTGATCATTATAGAAATATTAAGCTACTATTAATATTTCTTAATTATATGGATATATAATTATTCAGAACCTTAACCAAAAATGTGAAACTTGATGATGATAATCACAGTAGTAATCAGTTTTCTCTTTACTGCTCAATTTTTTTTTTTAAACATAGTTGTCTTGTCCATGAATCTTGTTCTTTGAATAAAGTATATTTGGATTCATATTGGTAACTTGGACATTTTATTCTGTGTTTTCTTAGCATGGGAGATCCTGGTTCAGTCCTCTGCTTAATCACACTTTGATTTCTCACACATCTTTTTTAGGCATATAACTTAGAGCAACAACGTCAAAACTAATTAAATTGATTAAGCTCCCAGTTCTATTAATTAAAAGTCTGAAAGTTAAGAACTAATCTTTCTAAATGCTTTTCAAATGTCCTCAGAATTTTCTCTGTCTTTACTCCCTATCTGTAAAATAATGTGTCTAAGTAGTTTTAACTTATGGAGAGGTGTTGAAGCACATGGGACAATGTGAGGTACTCAGTTGTCACCATGAGGGCTAACAAATACCCTAAGGAAAAATACCTTTCTCTAAAATGATGGATTAAAATGAGGTAGAAAATGGGATGGTAGTGGGAAGGTGAACTAGCAGTTGTTGAGAAGATCCCAAAGCACAGTGGAAAGAAGAATGCTGAGAGTTGCTGAAAGTGAGAGCTGGTGAGTAGTGAGGTATGTAGCTAAATAGGAATGGACTCAGTCTTGGTATCTGAGGCCTGCTGAGTTCTCTCTTGAATCTACCCAGGCTTTTCAAGGGAAAAAAATTGGTTTTACCATCCAGCTTCCTAGTATGCAGCACAGAGAGAGAAATTGTATGGATGTTTAGCTTATATTTGGTAATTTGTGTTTGAAAGGCATTGATTTGAAACACTGGAATCACAGGCAACTTTTATGGCTTTCTCACAGTAAAAAAACAAAAGCAAAACAAAAAACCCCACTTAAAAATAGCAGCTTTTAGGACATAAGTAACTCTTACTTTTACTGTACTTTCCTGGCTTACTAAAATTTCAGCTTAGAAAGTAATTCTCTGGAAGGGGCAGAGGGAGTTAAGGATTCTGCATACCTATGAAAGAACCAAACATGTGGCCCTGCCAGCAGCTCTTTGAGAGAAAACAGTGTAAAAATAAGGACATAGAAAAGTGAAGGGAATTGGTTCCTGCAGTGTTCTCTGTGGCTTGACTCGGTCACTGCTAGGATTTCTCATTGTCTGTTTTGTGTTTACATACAGCCACAGAGTGCATGTATTCCCACTTCCAAAACACTCCCAGTTTTGGAAGGATTCTTAGGTCAACATTGTTTTCATATGGTAGGAGACTGAGTTTAATGCAGGTTTTTACTTCCTATGAGAATTTGCCAGAACTGTAGCTAAGACTGAAAATGCTTGTCCTGTAATCCCAATTTTGCACGCACTTAGTTATTTAGTGGTCCTTCCTTTTAGATTCCTATTAATGTGAAGCTTTAGCAGAAGCTTAATATAGGGGAAATTTCAGCTGTTACCAGGTTATTCCTTTGTCCAGGGATAATGAGGGCAATGTTTAAAATTCTCATTTGAAATAGTACATCTGTGTGATTCCAAATCTTTTTTGAACAGCTGTGAAACTAAAATGACTGAGCAAGTAACTGCACTTTGACTCAGAGAGTGGCATGGGCGGTGCCTGGAGTTGTGCCTGGCTCTTTTCCAAAGGTAGTTTTTTTCTAGTATGTACACAAGGGAAATTTGCTTCCTTAATTAGCTTTGTCAGTGCTTGCAGAAGGACTGGCATATGAGCAAGTGTATGTAGCAACTTCTGTTTTGCAGTGGCATGTCTTGTACAAGATTGTCAAGAGTAATGCCTTTAAGTGTTTTAAAAAAAACCCAAACCCCATAAGCTTGATTGTCTCCATAAAGTTGTCCTTTACTGCTCAGGACATATAAACAGGACATTGTTCAGCCTGGAGAAGAGAAGGCTCAGGGGAGACCTCATCCCTCTCTACAACTCCCTGAAAGGAGGTTGTAGCCAGGTGGGGGTTGGTCTCTCAGGCAACCAGCAGAAGGACAAGAGGGCACAGTCTCAAGCTCTGCCAGGGGAGGTTTAGGTTAGATACTAGGAAGAAATTCTTTACAGAGAGGGTAATCAGGCATTGGAATGGGCTGCCCAGGGAGGCGGTAGATTCTCTGTCCCTGGAGGTATTCAAGAAGAGACTGGATGTGGCANATAGTGTAGTAACTGTAGCAGTACTGGATCAAGGGTTGGACTTGATGATCTCAGAGGTCCTTTCCAATCCATCTGATTCTATGATTCTATATGAGCACCTGAAAAAATCCTCTCTGCAGCGGAGGACAACTCAGTTTTCCTTTGCGTTTCATGGACCTAAGTCGGGAAGTCATAGTTAAAATAACCATTTGATGTTACTAATTCTACTCTCTGGTAGAAAGAACAGCACAGCAAGGGAAACTGCTTTTTTATGTCATTGTATCACAGCTAATTCATGGAAAACTTAAAATTCACAGGCTCCTACAGCTCTCTCTGAAATGTTCATCCTCCCTTGAGTACATTCTATAAATGTTTCAATACAGGCAGGATAAAAGGTGACTGTCTCCTGTGCACCAGCACAGCCAAATGTCTCTGCTAACAATAGATGATGCCTACTGGCAAGAACAATGTTGGGAATAATTAATTGTGTTTCCCAACCACATCCAGTAGTTACCATCAGAAGTTGAATGACAAGGATATTCATTTTCCAGAACACCTTGCCAGCTGGCCTGGGAAATCTGCAACCTTGGTTTTCAACGGTACTTCCTCTCCTTGCTAAGAAACCTGTCAGGGAAACTAGAACCCTTTATAATCTTGTAAGTGCCCAATCAAGCTTCTAGAATCAAAGGCAATATAAAATTCAGACTAATGCTTGTGACTTTTATTAATAGTTTATATGTTACAGTACAATCTGTGTAATGCACTGGACTGGATCAAAGGCACCCTGGATGCTATTTTGAGCTCTTTCTCATCTTGGAAGTTTCNGATCTGTGTAATGCACTGAACTGGATCAGAGGCTCTTTCTCATCTTGGAAGTTTCTCTCTGGTTCTGTGCTTCTGCCTCTGAACTGTTTGTGTTTGAAGGTGATAGTATTTCTCTGTGATTATGTAGAATACCTGGAGCACTGGGATCTTAACTCCAGTGGGAGTCTCAATGATGTTGTTTTTATGAAGTAAACAACACATCTCTATTTTCCCAGTGAAATTTAAAACCTGTGAAGAGTTAAACAGACTTCCAGGTTAAAATACCTTTATAGGACAATAATAAATCCATCCTTAGCAATGGTTACTTACATATCATGTACATCATGATACAAATTAATGACTAAGGTGTGCATCCCTGCACATACCTGTGTGAATGGAATACTGGTGATGCTTAGGTTCACTGGTGCTCTTGAGTAGACTAATCATTCTTTTACCTCCCTTTACATTCAGAGAGTGGACACTTTTGCCCTCTTTTCAGGCACAGCATTGCTACAAGCACAAGAAAAGGATAAAGGGACAGTTGCCTAAAAAGGGATGTGCTGTCTGGACAAACCATCTTCTTGCTTTCCCTCATACCTAAATTGTATGTATTTATTTTCTGGTGACTCTCTTTAGTTTGTAATAAAATAGTTCTGCTATTGTGCTTCATATAATGCTTTTCCTGCCTGTTTTTTTCTCTATATGACAACAAACCAAAAAGGTTCTCCAGAACATGATCTTACATGATCATTCCATCCTGTCCCAAAAGCATTTGTGCATAAATTTTCACTTTGTCTCATTTTCTTTTTCTGGTGAGTATTAAGGTCCAAGTTACATTATATGACTCTACAGAACACTGTAGTGAGGGTAAGTATTAAAGGAACATCAAGGTGCTATTAAATGCACTAAACAGTCACTAATCTGGAGATGAAAAAAGAGGGACACCAGGAATGACTGTAACTTGATGCAGTCAACACAGCTCAGGCAAAGGTACTTTTCTAAGAGCAAAGGGAGGTGAAAACCCACTTTTTTGAAAGCAGATACTATACTACCTCTGACTTATTTCTCTTAAAACTCATGCCTCCTTGCAGAGGTTTGTGTTTCTGGCATGTTAGAGGGTGTCTTGTCTAGGGAAAAAATATATTTGCTAGTCTTTGCATTTGTAGGTATACAACATCCCTGGTGGAAGAATAGCAGGTTTTCACTTTTTTCCCAGTTGATTTCCTTCTTTAAAAAAAAAAAAAAGTACTATCCATCTGTTAGGACTAGCTTTTCTTCCTTTCTTTTTTTACTTGAATCAAGCTGCTATGGAGGCTCATTCATAGGATGGAGGGGTAGACAAGCTGGCAGATGCCAAGCACCATTGAGTTTGCAGTCTGCAGGCTGTTAGCAGATGCACAGGTAGCTTACATTTTAGATGTAAGTTAGTTTTAAAGTGTTTTTTCCTTGGTTGCATGATTTTAAAAAATTATGGGGTGGGGAGAAAAAATACTTTAAAAAGTGGTTTCATTGCAAATTTGTGTGACAGTGCTGGCTGAAGTGTGTTGGGGGAGAATTGTGTGACAAAACATGCTTGTCACAGTACTGAGTGAGATGAGAAGTACCACAACTTGACATGGAGCATGTGATTAATCAGTTTATTTAATGTATTTGATCAGATTTGTGATCTGTGAATGTGGTAGAGGTCAAAACATGATCTTTTCAAAGCTCTAATTTCTTGGTGAAGACTTTATAAATGGAATTAAACCTGCTTATGTCTTTAACAGGATGGTTTACTGAGCCATGAGCTTTTCCTTCAGAATTTGAGAGGGAACAGTTGGTAGAGCACTGTACAAAGAAAATCCTGAGCCACACAGTCTGCAGCTCCTGGTCTGAAAAGGAGCCTATTGATGATCTTGGTGTAAGCTATGGAGAAAGGATATAAAGCACATCACAAGCATCTGCAGTTGGAGGAGAAGTTCCTCCTCTGATACACCTGTGCCTTTGTTTCCTAATGAAATGAGTCCTACCTCAGATTTTATATTTTGGGGTCAGGTCCATGAAGATTACCTTAAGACTCTATGTTTTCTAGCTGAAAGAGAAGAATTTTCTTTTTTGTGATTTCAACTGATTAAATAACACTACCCTTCTAAAATGTTTTTATCCTGTGTCAGTCTCTGTTCTATTACATACAAATTAGCACAGGAGGTCAATAAAATACTATAAAAAAGAGGGGTTTTAGCCTCCAGTTTTCTAAGTTCCAGTGCCGATCAATGTGGACTAAAATAGAATTCTAGAGAGGTCTTTTCTTCTGAAACCTGCTCAGCTGTAACTAGGTATTGGTGTGGTCTTACAACCTCAACAATTTAGTCTTTGAACATTGCATTAATCTTAATAATTAAATAATATTCTGGCATATGAGCATGCTAATAGGTACAACTGCAGTGAACCTGCTCTCTTAAGTTCGGGCAAGTGTTACACTGTTAGAAATCAGTTGGCTTTAGATTATGAACCAAAACGTGCTTGAAGACCTTGGAGCACACAGTGGGAGCTATAAGTGTGTACTTTTTAGCTAAAGAGACAGGGAAATTGTGTTTCACCTGACAAGAATAAAATTATAACTGAAATATTATGAAAAAAATATCATTGCTTCTGTAAAAGAAATAAAGTGGTATATAGGAATCATTTTTAAAAGCGTAATTGTTCCACACCAAGGATGGTGACACTGTTTTACAAATTACTTTTGACAATAGTATATTTTATGAATTGTCTTGACATTTTTGTTCTTCTCCTTATGGGCTTATACTGACCTCTTCTGTTGCTGCAGCACCCTGTTGTGAGAGCGACAGTGCAACAGCAAAGGCAGAGGAGAAAAGAGCAAAGAACAACAGGAATCAACCAGACTCCTGAAGCTGACACTTCCCAAGCAGGTGCCTCGTTTTCCGACGTAGAATTCCTACCACTGTAGCCTTTGGTTTCATTCAAGTGTTGCTTGCTGCTGTTCAGACGAGGAGGAGTGGGCATGTGGGATACTCCGTCGGCAGACCTGGATATCAAAGTTGAGTGCTCAGTCTTCTTGTCTGAGCTGGTGCTTTGCCTGGTGCTTACTGAAGTTGTGCTTGTCCTCTTAGCAAAATGGTCATCTGTTGGAAAAGTTTCTGCCCTGGAATAAGTAGTAGCTTCGTTTTTTTGGACCATGAGGCTTGTGCTGGAGGTATAAGCGTTTGCTGTTAAGCCATGGCTCGTGGTAGAGGCTGGAGCTTGGAGCAGAGGAGAACTTGACGTGGCATTGTGGTGTTGGCATCTTTCCCCCTTGGTGGTCTTTGTGCTCTTCTGCCTTTCGTATTCACTCAGCGAGGAGTGAATATTTGGCTCTTTGGATGTCAGTTTTTCAAAAATAAGAAGATCTGGATCAATCCCTATGAAATCATAACAGTGTTAGTTTTGTCTGAGCTTGTCTGCACACCTGCCAAAGGAGTACACGGTGAAAGTGGCAGGTCAGGGAGCCCACATAATACCCATCAGCACCTTTGGGACTACAGGCTGTGGGACACCTCATGGGATGCAAAGGAAGTGCATTTTGGGATGGCACAGGACTTGTTATGGGATGCTTGGGGAAGGAACCAAAGATGAGGAAAGGGTAGGATCTAGGTTACTGGGGGTAGGGAAATTCCCAGAAAGCTGTGTGTATGTATGATAGTCTGCACCAGCAACTCAAGGAAAGCCGCACCCCTGGGGCTAAAACATCAGGTGACAGCAACTGGGGAAACTGGGGTCCAAACTGGGCAGACTGAGCATCTCAGCCCAGCTGCTGGGTAAGTTGGCATTTTATATATGTGTATATATATATTTTTCACTAACAGATCTCCATCCTGTGAGCTAGAAAAAGCACGATGAGGGTTTTGGTGCTGCCTGTGGTTGTGTGTCTGCTTCACGTGTTTGGCTGCATAACCTGTGTGCTCTTTGTGCATATTGCTAATGAGAATAAATTTTCAGCCTTGGTACTGTTTGGATCTGGGGACATGGAGCATGGCAACCTCCACACTCAGTGTCTCAGACTTGGTAGGGTACTTTGCCCAAATATTGGGCAAACAGTATTGATAAGTTACTCAGAGCATGAATCTTCAAGGTTCTTTCTCACTGAGTGGAAAAACGGGGAAGTATTTTCAGATGGAGGCAAATAATGAAGAAGGAAAAAAAGTCTTAGGCATTTTTACTTCAGAAGCAGTGCTTCAGAACATCTTCTAGCACAACAACTGACCTGGTATAATTTTAACATTTTCTATAGTTGCTGTGTTTTCAGCCTTTATAAATGAAGTGCTTAATTACCTGTTGTGATGTTGTACAAAATGACATTGATTCCAGCCTTGAGGATGCAGCTTTCCAATGCTGGGCAAGACATGTGCAGGCAATTCATATTCTTATGAATGGCTCCATGGTAGAACACTGCTAGATTGCAGGAAACTACAATCCATAAAGAATAAAGTTGAGCTTCTCAGCAGAATGACCATTGCATTTTGCACGTTATTATGTTATTTAACATCAGAAGATGATTTGAACTGGGCAGCTCTGCCCAGATCCTATGGGAAGAGAGAACCAGATACAGTGGGTCTCTCATTATCATGCAAACTAATTGAGCATACAGTCAAAAAAGTAGAACTACTTATATTCTTTTTTTACACCTGGACCAGAATAGCCATCTGAGTTCTAAATGTGTCTCTGATTAAATAATAACTGATTTAATGATTTGAAATGCCCTCTAATGTCTCTGTTTTAGGTAAGATTGTAACATTTTTGCTTGACTATGTAAGTATATAAAAAGGAGATTCCGAATTACCATTAATTATCTCTGTAAGGTATCCAGTCCCTTGTTCTATGAGAAAAAGTCTGTTGTCCAGATAGGAAGAACATCGATGAAATGTATTAATTTTTTATTTCCTTATATTATTTAAGACAGAATTTGACTCTTCTCAGGAATGCTGATGGCAGTTGTGTCACTGTCAGATTGTCAAGTTAATATTTTTGCTCATAATTCAAAATTTCATCAAAATTTATATTAACGTTGGCTAGTAACTGATTCCTCACTTTCATCCTCCATATCCAAAACGCCCCTCAAGTCTTGCGAGTTTTGAAAATTTAGGCACCACAGACATGCACTTCATGTATTCTCCTCAAATATACCCCATAGTGAAGCAGTGCTGTGTGATACAGAGAAAGTTCACTATCAGGCTTAAGATAAACAATGCTTTTTCTTATTTTTATTCTGAGTTTACAAGGCTAGGGAAAAGGGGTTGCCAGCTGAATAACCACTATCATTTATTGCTATGGCTTTATTGTTCATATTAATGTTATACTTTGTTCGCACCACAAACATGGTGTGAACACAGAATAAGAGAGTGCTTTCTCCAAGGAAATGAATATTCTTGTATTTCAGAAGAAAATTGTGTGTTCCCTCCTCTTTCTGATGCCATACTCCATGAAGAAGAGTGCTGTTGGAATCACTGTCACTGGTTGTTCTAGACAGGAGTAGATGGTGATGAATACTGAGGAGTCATTCTTTAACGTTGGCATTGTCTGCAAGTTTTGCAACAGAGACCTAAAATTTCAGAGCAGACCCTAAGATTTTCACATGTTTCTAGTGTAGTCTTCTAAAAAACTCAGATTATCAATTTCCTTTCTGTGGGACTGAAAATGGGAGAACAGTTACAAGGTGCCTCTGCTTTCCTGCCTCAAAAAAAATACAGAGATCCTCCCTCCCATTTCTTCTTCAAACAAAGGAATGTTTACATAAACACCACCCAAAATGTGTTTCTTGTATGCTGTGATGTGAATTTTAATGTGTGCCATGATCTTGACAATAAAGACTCACCATTCCTCAGAAGGCAGCAGGTTCTGCTGCACTGTTGGGGTGAGACTTCTGCATAGACCTTCAGCATCTGGGCTCCCCTCCTCTGTGATTCCTGCAGGTCAATCAGAAGGCCTGGGAAGCGTCGGATCCAGCAGTTCTTGTAAAAGGTGGTGGGTGAGCAGAGTGAGTCAGACTCCACAGCCAAAACCAGGACCAACAGCACTTCTGCTACTGCCCCCAGCAGAACCATTGCCTTGGTGTGATGGGCTCACTCACTGTGCACTGTGCTCCATGGATGCACTAAAGGCTGAACCAGCACTGGAATAGACAATTTCTGGAGTGGAGAGGATGCTGTCAATTCTGCCAGGGACATGAGCCAGGGGATGTTTTTTTCCCAAATAATTCCCATGGTGCTCTTTGGACAGCTGCTGGAAGAAAGCAACCATTTTATAAGCTACATACGATTATAAGTTACTATTGTTGTCCTCTAACTTAATTATTTGGAGACAGTTTTTGAGAGACGAAAGGCATAGGTTGTTTTTAGTCATTCAGAAAACTTGTTTCTTTGGACAAGAGTGTGTGTCTCTCATCCTTCTGAGACCCAACCAGCCTTAACATTTGGTGAAAAATGGTAAACTCAGCATATTGTTTCACCTCACTTTGTTCAGGCACACTATTACACTCAACACAGGAGAAACAGCTGAGTTTAGTTTCTGAACACTTTTTTAATTATCTGGGTGCTGCAAATATACTTTCCTTCTTTACTAACAAACTGAACTGTCTCATTCTATCTGCCAGCCAGAGGTAGAAGTTTGTTCCCTTTCCCTACTCTGTTTTGATTGCAAGCACAATACAATTTTATTTACAAAGATCTCAGACTAGATGAGTATGACTGGAGAAGGTTGTAACCTACATTCAAGTTATTAGAAAGTCCAGAGGAGGGCTATGAAGATGGTGAAGGGCCTTGAGGGGAAGCAGCTGAGGTCACTTGGTTTGTTTGGCCTGGAGAAGAGGAGACTGAGGAGAGACTCATGGCCCTCTGCAGCTTCCTCACAAGGGACAGAGGAGGGGCAGGCACTGATCTCCGCTCTCTGGTGACCAGTGACAGGACTCGAGGGAACAGCTGGAGCTGTGGAGAGGCTTAGGTAGGAGTTTGGGCAAAGATTCTTTCCCCAGAGTGTGGTTGGGCACTAGAACAGGCTCCCCAGAGCAGTGGTCACAGCTCCAAGCCTGAAAAAACTCAAAGAGTGTTTGGACAATGCTCCTCGGTGGGATTGCTGGGGTGTCCTGTGCAGGGCCAAGAGCTGGACTTCAATGATCCTTGTGGGTCCCATCCAGCTCAGGATATTCTATGATCTCCAGACCAGACAGGTAATCAAAGTCCTGCCCCTAATAAGTTTAAGAATATTCAGCAGTCCATACAGAGTTTTCTGCTTATATTTAAGCTTGGTAAAGGCCCATCAGAAAGAAAATATAGTTGACAGAGAGGGAGGCAATTGTTCAAGCACCTGGTCTGAAACCTGAAACTCCCTCATGTTTTGTTTCTTAACAGGACCAAGTCTGATCCCTGATTTCCACATCTGTGTGCCTTTCATACAGAAAAGCCTTAAATTATTACAATATATGAATTGATTTAAACTCACTGTTGATATAGTGAGGTTGAGAGAATGGAGTGGGGGAAACCTCAAACTATATAGTGAGGTTTAGTCATTATAGCTGATGTTGTGCAAAACAAGGCCCCCAGTTTGGAAATGAACTGACATGAAAACAATTGAGTTCCTTTCAGAGCTCCTTGGAAGGTAATAAAGCCCAGAGCAGGTTAACTCCTGTTGATGTAATAGCAAGGCCAAGGCATTATTTTATTCATTGGAATTATAATTAGGAGGATTTCTACTGTGGGGAATACAAGAATTAAGTTATAAGAAAGGTGGTAAGTGGGTAATTCTTTAAGCCTCTGTCCTGAAAACCAGCTCTTGGTACTTGTGTTATTTTATTTAGTTCTGGTAGTTTGATGTGCTTTGTTTTCATTTTCACCTCTGTGAAAATCACAAATTAAAACCTTAAATACATTTTAATAGACCTGTTAGCTTGCATTCAGTGGACTGCACAGGGAATTTTTTAGACATTACTATTGTTACAAGCACTATTGACTGTATTTTTCTAAAATGTTTGTTTCAACTTCCCTAGTAATCCAAGGCATCACTCATTATGGGACAAACTCAGAATTTTGAAAGATATTTTGGCAACACATTTAGCGGGAATTTTAGATCTATTTTGTTCTATAAGACTCACATGCAAAATTCCTGATTGCTTTCCTCACTCCTACACTACCCATGTCTTCAAGAACAGAAATCCAGGAGACTCTGCAAAACTTGGGGAAGCATTTAACAAGGAGATTAAACTGATACAGAGTAAGTATTTATATTTGACAAAGCTGAATATGCCTTTAGTCCATTTAAATAAATATATTTATTTGGATGAGCAAAAATTAGATGTAACAGGTAGCTTTAATGGTGTATGTATTTTTATGTATATGTATTTTTACTTAAAGATTATGCTGTCTCAGTTCCTTTGAGTTTGTATGTTTGATTACTTGCAAAGTGTACGTGTAGATGACAAGTATGTTTACATCTTCCTTTTCAGGAGAAGAAATTTAAAATTTAAGGACTAGTGCTGTGACCTACTTCAGTTGCTGGACCTGGAATACCACACCAGTTCTGTGATTTTAGTGGCACTTTGTCCAGACATCAACATAAAGTGTGAGACTGGATGTGAACATGCCTGAGCACATAAGCATCTGCCAGACCATCCAGTAAGTCTTTCTCTGGCATCATGTTTTGAATAAAGTAAAAGATCCACAACCACCTGTTACTTCCATTGAGGCAGCGCCAAACACAGTAAGGGACAGTGCTCACTGTGCAGAGTATTTAATTATGTATTTGCAAAAATAAGCTTGGGTAACCAACCCTATTTTGTACTGATCTATGTGTTTCCAATGTATATTTAAAAATCTTTTTTTTTCTTGTTTTTTTTGTTGCCATAGTTTGCCAATAGACACATTGCTGCTCTTAATGCCTTCATATGTTCTGCTCTGTACTTGAACTAAGCAGCCTTTTTCCCTTTCCATTACTTATTATTCTCTTTTCTTTCTCTGTTTCTGAGTAAATTTTAAGAGCAAGAATAGCTGCAAGGAAACTTTCTAGTTAATGAAATATAAAGAGATTGAAATAAATAAGTAAATATATGACTGCTTTAGGCAATTTCCTCTAAAAACTGAAAAGTTCTGTCTATTAAATTTTAGAATCTTCTGTCTTGCTTCTCCATAATTTCACTTTAACTTTTTTATGGAAAATACATCTATATAAATTAATGATGAAATGTTAATTCACAAACATTTTGCAAGAAGGAAATATCCAAGTCTTACCTGCAAACCAGTGACCGACTGTTCCATGTGCTCTGCAAAGAGGGATCAAGGGACTTCTGCTGTTAGTAAAGAATCTCGGGCCAGTATCAGACCAGCACTTTGTGTTATTTAGTAATTCTTTTCATCCATCTGCTCAGATTTCTTCCTGGAAAACAAAAAGGCAGTTGCCTCTTTTCTGTGAGAACATGGATGTTTTTGCAGACCTTTCAGTAAAAGAGATATAGATGAACCTGCCACACAGCAAAAAAATTATCTTTTTAATGATTCTTCTTAGAAACAGTACCTGAAGTTTCCCACCTGGGCTGGCAGTGGGAATGGCACAATCCAAGAGCTAGCAAGCACAAAGGATTCATCATCAGGCATTAACTCTTTTTTTGCCAAATATAAACAAAATCAGATACTTTTTCCATAGAAATTAACAGATATAAATTGATATTGGGAACTATATTTAGTTTCTGTGGAATATATGGTTCTATTACTTAGAATATGTGAAGACCAGAAAGGATCTGTGTAATCACAGAATCATAGAATGGTCTGGGTTGGAAGGGACCTTAATGATCATCTTGTTCCAACCCCCTGCCGTGGGCAGGGACACCTTCCACTATCCCAGGTTGCTCAGAGCACCATCCAACCTGGCCTTGAACAATTCCAGGGATGGAGCAGCCACAGCTTCTCTGGACAACCTGTGCCATTTACCACCCTCAGAGGAAATAATTTTTTCCTAATATCCAATCTAAACCTACTCTCTGTCAGTTTGAAGTCATTCCCCCTTTTCCTGTCACTCCAGGCATTTGTAAATAGTCTCTCTCCATCTTCCTCCTAGGCTCCCTGTAGGCACTGAAGGCCACAATTAAGTAACCCTGAAGCCTTCTCTTCTCCAGGCTGAACAGTCCCAAATCTCTCAACCTTAATACAAGAAAGCATTCCTGAAAAAGACTAAAAATGCCACAGCTTTGATCCTGTAGTCAGATCAGTGCATCAGTGCACTGGCTTTTTTTTGTGGATCATCTGTTGCCCACACTGTGTCTTTCCTGTGCTTCTCTGCCAACTGTTGTGAAGTCCCTCTCAGCCCTAATGTTGGGAGGACAGTATGTGCCCTGGGTCAAGCTGGAGCACTGATGCTCTTTGAACAGCTGTGGGGGGCTGTGGTGGTAGTTGCTGTGTCCCAGTGGTGGCTGTCTCTGATAGTTCCTCCTTCCTCCTGCTGTGTCTGCAGTGGTTAAGTTGGTGCGATTAGAGGAACACATCCCTCGTGGAACCCCAGACTAGATGAGAGAGGATAGCTGGGCCTCCTGTCTGTCTTCTCCTTCCCAAGCTGATATCAGGAGAGTAGTGAGAAATCATCCCCTGAGGCCCAGGGGCCGCAGCACAGCACTCCTTGATGCTGCCATGACATTGCAAAAGTATTCAGGGAATGATTGCTCCCAGCACAGACCCAGCCTGTCCCAGGGAAGGGACTGGACCTAACTGTGCAAAGCACTTCTCTGCTACAGCTACAGTCAAACATGTTGACTTGAAGTGAGACTGAAGCCTGCAGTTCCCCAGCTGAGGTAAGAACCTGCGAAAGTCCCCCTTTGAACACCAGAAAGCAAATTTAATCAAATGTGCAGCACAATTCCATGTGACATCAGCACGAAGTCAATGAAGGTCTCTGCCTGCGTTGTGCTCCATGTAAATAAACTGAATTGCAGGCCTGTGTTGAAATCATCTTTATCTCATTTTTCTGAGATATGTACATGTGCTTTCCCTTTATTACAGCAATTGTAAGGTCAAAATTTTACATAAGCTAAGGATTTTGATAATGCCAGAAAATGTCACTGTAACTCTAGTATGGTATAAAAGTTACAAAATACTAATGTAAGGGATCATGAAATAATGAAATGTAAATACTTTGGAAAAAAATCCAAGCAAATCTTTTTGACATTATTGAAATAATGTGCTTGCTTTCTTTCTCCTTTAAAATTTTCCTTGAAATCTAAATATTCTTGCAAAACGTCAAAAGTCCAACAAAACAGTATTTTTTAAAGAGAACCATTTTGTCAAAAACAGCTATTAGTGGTCAGGTTTTGGTTTGGAACAATATATCATATTTTTAATGAATCTGACCTTCTCCAAGGTTTGGGACAGTTGGCTCCAAGATTCTGGTTTCAGTCCCATCCCAGCAACATGGTAAATAGAGGTAAAATATTACAGTTCCTGTTCCTGGGACTTTGTGCAAACCATTTTTTAAACCCTTGTTTCCAAGGGGCTGCCAGGCCCTGAGATTGTCTTGGAGCTTGTCTTCAGACTAATTCTGGTAAAACCTCTGCACCGAGGCTGGAATCTGTGTGTTCAAACAAAGAGCAACAGAAGTCTTAGCCAGATTAGATTTATACAAATATAAATCCACTGGCATACATACAAGCTTGAGCCAAGGTTTATGACAAAAGGCACAATGTTTAGCAAACAGTAATGAACGAATGCTGATTTATGGCAGAACTTGAAACTAGGCAAAGGGGATGGAGTTTCAATATTGTGATGCATTTTATACAGCTGGATACTTACTGAAAGTCTTACGTGTGGATTACCATTCATCTTACCTAGTTATTATGTACTAAAATTCAGCTCTGCCCATCTGCACCAGGATTAAAGAATATCTGGTTTAAAAGCACCCAGTTCAGTCTCCTCTAGGCACATCTACACAAGACATTCCTGGCTGTGGGCGCACAATGCATTTGTGCAGAACAGACATCCCTAACAGGGGGTACAGCAGCAGGCTGCACACTCCAGCAGCCGGACCCCCATTCAGGTTTTATCAGGGAATATTTATTTCACCTGAGAGAGTTTCAAGGAAATTCCTTACTAGGTTTTAGGAATAAAACATGGAACAGATTGAAGGCTATTGTATCAATTTACACGTTTACACCTCCATTCTGCTGTTGGTGCCTGAGACTCCTCATGATCCATACAGAATGCCCACGAGCACACAGATTATTGGAAGAGCCTTTCCGCTGCCCAGAGAGAGCTCAGCAGCACACACTTTAGTATTAATACTAATCACTCAGATTTGACTAAAGCAGGGATAAGTACTTGATAATAAATAATCTGTATTCAAAAAAAGAATAACACTCCAAGTATTTTTTCTGTAGTGTTGCAGCATACCTTTGTTGCAAGGAATGAGTTAAACAGTACATTAAAAGCAGAAAAAATTAAACAGAAAATATTAGGAAATAAAGCACAATTAGAAATAGGAGTGCCTTTTTTTTTTTTTTTTTGGAATGGCATTGCTATTGGCATTGGCTAAGAAGTGCTTTGTTTGGCTGTGAATCTGAAAAAAGAAATTACCTTTATTTATCAAGTCATCCTTCACAAATGATAGAAATTTCAGCTGAAGTAAAATTATGCTCCAGTCAGTTCCTCTCAGAAATGCCAAGATCCTTTAGAACACTGATATTTTTAATGCTGAAATACTGCAGGATATTTCCAATGTTTCACAGATGCTTACTTTGTATCCCATGACAAGGAAAATACTAAACAATGGCAGCAGTGGCAAACCCTTTCCAAAAGAATAATTCCTCTCTTGAGTAATTCCCCTATTACTCAATTCAGAGTTCCCTGGCAGCGCAATACAATTCCCTGGCATCTCAGAGGGAAGACTGAGGCACTTTATATTTTATATTAGATAGAATGTATATTTTAAATAAACCCTGATTCTGTTCCATTTCACACTTTAGACTAATAAGGCTGAAAGGAATTAAATTTTCCCACTGTTTTTTCCACTCTATGTGGTTCTATCCTTACAGCATTCAGGTTGGTGTCACTCTCTGGTTCTCAAGTATTACCCAGTGTGTCTGCACTAAATCAAGAGGTTTGCCTAAAACAAGCACAAAACCACTTCCCTTAGGCACTGTACTGATGCTTAAGCGTTTGGTTCTCTTCTGCTGCACATTTTCTGTGTGATCTTGGGTTAAACCTTCAAACAAATTCAGGATATGTAAACCAGGTTTGCTGACAAGAAAAGCATTTGTCATTCTGACTCCCTATCACTGGTACCTTGGTTATCCCTCCACCCTCCCTTTGCTGTGTCTTCTGACCTTGCCCGTCTGGAGATGCAGCTTATTACACAAAGTCATTGAGTGTCACAGAGGAAAAACCAGTGGCCATGGTTTTCTAAGTAAATCTAAGCACTGTAAGATGTAACTGAATCCAAAGTGTAAGCAGTCCTCAGTTCTAGCACACAGAGCAGGCTCACACCAGCCCCATCGCATTCCTTGCCTGTCAGCAAGCAAGAGCTGAGTTCCATACAAAATAGAATTAGTGCTACTTCTGTCTACTTATCTCTGGCTTTACTTTTTCTGCCACTGAAGCAATAGCTCCTCCTGAGTCTCTGTGTTCCCTTGCTTTTGCTATGTTGGAAGAGTCAGGGGGCTACAGAAATGTATACCCAGCCAGAGGAAGGCTTAGATTTTCTGTATCATGGTTGAATGGTCTAATACAATGTAGTTCCTGTATAAAAGAGCTTCTTCCATTTCCAAGTCTTTCTAAAAGAAAAGAGTGATCTCTTTTCAGCCTTGGAAATAATTCAGGCATTAATTACAAGAAAAGAGTTCAGGCACCGGGCACAGGAAAAAAACGTCCAGACTGCGAATCCCAAGCAGAAATAGCCATCTCAACTCTAGAGCAAGAGAGCCCTGACTGAGACTCTCTGGTGTCTTCCTGGTCTGTATGTTGGCATTTAAGAACCCTTTTCCTTGTTATAAATTTGTCACTCAGGTACTGCAAAGAAATCTGAACTACCTAAAACAGCTTGAAGATTTTTACCCCAGGAGCTTTGGCTCTAAAAGATAGGTAATGAAAAGCTGAGCAAAGTTACCCTTGTCTTCCTCGCTGTGTAAATATCTTGTTCTTCAGGGTATGTTTTATCACAAACTCATTTAACATCTACCACGATTGTTTTCATGTTGTTTCATGTTTCAGCGTGTTATTGAATGATAGATGGTCTTTCATATTTGTTTCAAAAATCATTCAAATCTTCTATGGCACTGAACTACAGATTATGACTTTGTAGCTCTAGCACTAGAATTCCAACTCTGAAAAATACACTTCTTACTCACTTAGGATCAACCAAGATGACTGCTGGTGAAACAGCAAGACCTGTTCTTTGCTTCTAGTATAATAGCATCTATTACTGATCTTAGCATAAACCATAGCAGTGAACTGGAAGACAAATGAAATTATCTCTACAAAAGTGGAACAAAAGAGTAGTCCTTGCCTTGGTGCATTTGTAGTGTAAGTACACTATAAGCACACCATACAGACTGCCTGATTAGTGTAGTGAAAAACAAAGGAACTGCCCTGTCAGCACGCTCTGGCTTAACACAACTGACCTGCCCTAAGCTTGGATAAAGCACAGATAGCTCTCAATAAGCCTAGTAAAAACAACTGGGTAAGGAAACACACTCAGGCTTTTTTCAAAAGTGGCCATTCAACAGAGAGCACTGCTGACCTCTTGAGCAAGTAAGAGCTCCTGGTGAAAGCTACGCCCTCAAAAGTTTGCTAGCAGGAAGAAAATACTTATTAGTACATGACAGAACTGATCCAGTCTATTAACAAATCTCATGACTGTGAGGAAGAAGGACTCAAAACTAATGTAGAGTGGCAGGTGCAGGCACACAGACAACAGGAAGACACACAAGGCAACAGAAAAAATATTCCATCTACCCAGGCTGCAGTGTTTGACTTTGAGGTCAAACTTACCATAACTGACTACATGGAAAAAAACACTCACCAATTAGGAGCTAATTTATGAATACATGAAACATAAGAGACTCCAAAACAGATGTCTAAAGATGGCAATCATACCACTGTGTTGGCAATCGTACTGTATTCCAACAGGGGAGCTTACTGGCCATGCCAAACATGAGAACTCTGTTTACATCTGGAGTATGAATGATTACAATTGCTTGAAATGTCTCCCTCTGGGAATTAAAGTCCAAGGAATTATGGGGTTGGATTCCTACACAAGTGGTGAGACCCTTGTGTGTGATGATCTTTTCAAGGCAGAACATGAAGCAGAGAAAAACAGCCCAGTGATCATAACTGAGCTTCAGTGAGGTGTAAGAAACTCAAAAAGTAAAACAATGCAGTGCTTCATCAAGAACAGAAGATAGGAAAGTGGAATTTGAAAATTAATTAAATATTGAGGGAGAATGAAAGAGGAACACAAACTAAACTACTCATTAGTAGGGAAGAGAAAGGGAGAGGTGATAGTAACCTAGCGAGGGACTGTGGCTGCTGAAGAGAGCTCTTTGGGACTGACTGAGATCCTATAAGAAAGGATGTCAGAACATGAAATGGGCCCTTCAAAAGCAAGATGATAAAAATGCTTTGAAGTGAAGTGGAAAACAAAAATGCACAGAAATCCACCTCACCTCATAAAATGCTTGTATAAAAGTCATCAGAAAAAAACACCTGTAACTCTGAGATTGATATTCATGTCATCTGTATGAGCTAGAGTTAAGAAGCTGAAAATCAACAAAACAGTGACAGAAGATCATTTCACAGAGAAAATGGTAAAAAGCAAACAACCCTAATACCACTCTGAAAAATTTTAATAGTAGGGGGAAAGATCCCTTCTAAGCAGTGGAAGTATGGATTTGTCTGAAATCTGCAATAACTGGAGATGAGTCACAGTACTGCTAAAGGAAAAGATTTTCTATGGTCTGCAACACATGAGGTGAAAAATATCTTAATAAATATATTTTGAACACCTTTTTATCAAACATCATCAGATAGGAATACAGACTTCCTCAGCTGTTTCAGTAGGTGGTGTTTTGTCTCTTGTTTGTTTACTTTTTAAGAATGTCATTATGTTTGAATAATGTAATAAGTCAAACAGCAAATCTGCCACTTTATCCCTGCCCAAGATGCCCAGTTGTTAATTTACTCTTTCCTTGTTCATGCCCAACAAGCTCAGGGCTCTGGTAAGTAGCTCACTCTCCTGAAATGTCCTGTTCCAGCAACTTGGTTTAAATAGAGAATATAGAGTAGCAGAACAGTTATACACAGTCTGGTCTTCACAGGCCAGAAGAGGAGCTGAGGTACAGATGGACTTACGCAGGAGGAATCATAGCAGAATTATGTATCACACTTGCCATTCCTAAATCCCACTGCTGCACCAGATGTGCAAAGTGAGCAAGCACGTCGGTTGTTTTTTGTAAGGGAATGGATGCCACAGTGTCGGGCTATAAGGCTCTCTCCTCCTCTCTGGCTGTGCACTAACCCATGTACACGTACGGTACTTTTTTCCCTGCGTGTGTGGTTCGAGAACGTTCCCCCTTTCCAGGGATGCAGCGGTACATTTATGGCAAGGGGTTAGAGCTGCGGCTGGAGCTGCGATCCCGGCCCAAATCAGGAGCGCTGGACAGAAGGGAGCATCGGGGGCGATCGCTGAGCCTTTGGCCTGTCCCCCTGGAGCCGAGCACTTGGCCTTTCCCACCGTGTCCCTGACACCCACCCGGGATGCGCAGTGCCCGCTCCCCAGCGCTGGGCCCGGGGGATGCCCTGCTGGCCCCCCCGGCTGG
This sequence comes from Pachyramphus minor, assembly GCA_013397135.1. Classification (NCBI taxonomy): domain Eukaryota; kingdom Metazoa; phylum Chordata; class Aves; order Passeriformes; family Tyrannidae; genus Pachyramphus; species Pachyramphus minor. Next base: position 566,401 of record VYXB01009652.1, read on the forward strand.
TAGCCTGGCAGCGCCGGAGCGCTCAACATTGCCTTTTTAGGGCTTTTCTTTCTTTCTTCTCTGTGTGTCGTGTTGTGTTTTTTTTTTCCTTCCCCTTCCCTCTCCTTGCAGGGCCGGAGCGGCGGCAGCGCCTCCGTCCCGCCTCTCCGGCATCCCGGCGCCGCTCCGCTCCTCCCATCCCGTCCCGTCCCGGCGGAGGAGGAGCCGGGGCGCTGCCGGCACCGTCCGGGCTGAAGCGCAGCCAGGCCCGGGGTGAGCGATGTCCCTGGCGGAGCGGCGGCGGCGGCGGGAGGAGGAGGAAGAGGAGGGGGAAAGGGAAGCAGGGAATGGGGCCGGTGCGGGGGAGGAGGTGGTGCAGATCCGGCTGGGGGACAAGCGCTACCCGGTGTGCAAGAGGAAGCTGATCGAGCAGAGTGACTATTTCCGAGCGCTCTATCGCTCGGGAATGCGGGAGGCAGGGGAGGGGCAGGAGGAACAGCTGCTGCGCGGGGGGCTGAGCGCCCTGGGGCTGGAGCTGGTGCTGGACTTCATCAACACGTCCTGCCTGGCCAGGCTGGAGCAGGAGGAGGGCGGCGATGAGGAACCCCCTTTGCTGGAGGAGCTGGTGGAGGCCGCTTCCTACCTGCAGGTCACGCCCCTGCTCCGCCTGCTCCTGTCCCAGGTCAGGTTGGGCAACTGCTTCGAGCTGCACCGCCTGGCGCAGGTCTACGGCCTCCAGGACTTGCACGATGCCTGTCTAGACTTCATGGCCGCCCATTACCATCAGGTGCTGCGGAGGCCCGATGCGCGGCCACATCTGCTCCTGCCCCACGCTCTCCAGCAGCAGTTGAAGGAGAGGCGGATGAGGGGCACCGCCACCCTCGTGGTCATCGGGGACTTCATGAGCGCCTCCTCCCCGGGCCTGCCCCCAGGCTGTCACCCTCCGGTGGAACCCCCCTGGTCCATGCTGAGGTATGATGAGGAAGCACAGAGGTGGTTGCCCCTGGCCAACAACCTGCCCCCTGATCTGGTGAGCGTCCGAGGCTACGGGTCGGCGATGCTGGACAATTACCTGTTCATCGTCGGGGGTTACAGGATCACCAGCCAGGAGATTTCGGCTGCCCATTGTTACAACCCTTGCCTAAACGAATGGACTCAGCTGGCTTCCATGAACCAGAAGAGGTAACCCTTGCTCCCTGAAATACACGTGTGTCCATGTATGTTGTTGAAATAGACCCGGCCGAGTCACATGGCACTGACTGGACTCGGTGTTACAAGGCGTGATTCAGCCTCTCCTCTGTGCTGTGAACCACCCACATCCCTCGCATCCTGCGGTGGGAAGGACCTCGGTGCTTGGCCCCCGCTTGGCAGTGAGCCACTGGACAGGCTTTCTCTGCAACACTCATCCCACAGCAGCACAACACAGCCACCTCTCTCCTGTTCAGGGAGCTGCCATGGCAGGGGCAGGATGAGGGAGATGGGGTTCATTGCATAAATGCTGTGGGAGAACACGAGCTGGGCATCAGCAGTGACTTTCCACCATGAGTGATCACTCACCTTGGTGTGAAATGGTGGTGGGCTCCCCACTTCTTTAAATTGCAGTATACGAGGATCCTGTGTCTCCAAACAGCTGCATGGTAGTAAAAAATGTCTTCGAAATAACAAAGGTTTAAAAAAACCAACAACTCAGAGATAAAATCCCAGTCCTACTTTGTGGTGTATTTTAATTCTAGCTAAGTAAGTGACAAGTTTTCCTGCTCTTAGTGGGGATATACTCTGTACCAGAGCTGGAGATGGCTGAAAAAATTTAGTTGGAGCAGTTATTCACTGGTTGGTACTTCCATAAAACTCAGAATGTTTTGTAGGCCTGCTTTTCAGTTAAATATTCACCAGAAAAATATCAGGAAGATTGTGAGAAATTTCTCACTTAGTCAGAATATTTGGAGCTGGAATCATTCATCATTTTGACCATCTTTCTTTATTCCTTTATCTTTTTTAATTGGTTATTTGACATTTAAGTCGCTATTCAGAAACACTTGTATCATTTGTATTGAAAGAGAAGTAGGGAGCTAGCCTTGAGAAGGACCCAAGACAAGAGGCCTTCTCCCTGGTCAGGGCTGTAGCTGTTCTACCTTAATCACACTTTGGAGTTATAAATACAAAGTCTTTTACTTCACTGAAACAAAGTGTGAGCTTCCTTCTTGTTTCCATTTTAGAAAAAAATATTTAAAATTTTATCTTGTCTCTCGCAAAAAGAAGAAGTGAGGAGGCCAGAATTCACTGCAGAATGGAAATTCTTCATCCAGTAAACTGAAAGAGCAAGAAGAGACCCAAACCATTGACATAAATGCTTTGTATCTGGGTAGTAAAACTGTAGGCTCTGTTCAGCTTTTGCCGTCTAATGCCCCTCAAAACAAGGGTTTAATCTAGAATTTGGTCTTTCGCATTTCACCTTTGTTTCCCCATTTCCTGTATTGTGAGAATTTCGCTGAAATAATCGCCTCCATTATCAGTCACTGATCAAGTTATGAGGTTTTGGTTTGTGTGATGTACATAGCAGGAAAGATATGTGATGATTCTGCAGCATGGTTCTTGAAAAATACTTTTTCAAGGCCCTTTTTTCACCTTATAACCTGGGTATTCGAACTCTAGATCAGTCTTTTTTTCCTCCATACTTTCCCTTTTTATTTCTGGGATGTATAATCATTATAGTTGAAATAAACACGTGGATGTTTTCTCCTAATATTACTGTCTTCACCAATTTAATCTTCCAACACATGACAGGTGACAGCAAGGTCTTCCTTAGCACAGATTTTCACACTGGCAGTTTACTTCAGAAAAGTAGCATGCAAGTGGGTATTTTTGGAATAATCCTAGTCTTACATTTCGTGGTAGTTATTTCAGGCCAAAAAGAACTGAGAATTATGCCTGCCCCTAGACTGTAAAGTATCAGCATTGAGTATCTTGCTCCCTGAATAATTTGGGGAACTTTTTTTCATGGAAACTCAGCCGACCCCTGCACAAAATGTTTTTGACTTTACGACCTTCATGGAGTCTCAACTTTGTGGTTATTAATTATTATTTTTTCTATCTGACATAGCATTTCAGCTCCCTGAGGACCCACTTGACAGTTTGTGGCCAGAAGGCCGAAAGGGATGGCCTGTGCCGAAGGAGCCAAGAGCAGGAAGAGTTTTAATATGAGGGTTTTGCATGAAACATCAAAAGTGCTGCTGCCTGCCTGCCACACACATGTGCTGTAATTAGTTCTGCAGTTTGCTTGGCATTGTATTTTTAGTTTGTTACGCTGTAGTAAAATAAGCAGGGCAGTTGTCCAGCCTGCTGCTTAGGAATTGCAGCCGTGTGACTGTCTGGCAAATGAAGTTATGTCAGTCGATACAATTACACCCCGTGGATGAATTTTTTACATACCTTGAAAGAGGGTTCCAGTTTTCATTGAAGTTGGTTTGACTTCAGACAACTGAGTATCTGGATTTGTCCAATTGAGTGGCTGCATATGCTGGCGTCAAGGGGAGGCTGTGGAGTTATGGAAATAGTTGTGCTTGTTTGCTGTTCATATAGGAATTCTCTGCCCCAAAAACCTTTGAAGAAATGACATGGTATTACTATCTTTAACTGTTTCCATTATTGTAATACAGAATTCCAGGGTGCTGAGATTCTTTGCACATGCTTAGATGAAATAGTCCAGCTTACTTCTGAGTAGAAGACAAAAGCCGTCAGATAGATCCTGAATGCTCAGCAACCACTCTGGCTTTGGTTACTGCTGTTAGTGGGTTTTTGTAGGTGTAGAAGTCTTATTATTGTAATTTTGAACTTGTTCACAATAGGTATCTCCTGTGTATTGTTCTTCTGATGACCACAGGACCTTTAGAAAGTGTTATTCCCTATTTAGCACAAGGGAGCTAAAATAATTTGCTCAGGCTCATATAGGGAGCCTGTGACTGACTGAGCATGGAATTTCGCATCTCTGAGGGCTAAATCCAGTGCCCGTCACGAATTGTCCGTAACAGATCACAGTTTCTAGATCATTCTAGAGATATTTCTGTACTTGGAATAGTGTCATCAGAAAATGGCCTGAACTTTGTAATTGAAGAAACTTATTTTAAGTGTTGCCCAAGATCACTTGTGTTTTCTGGGGTCGAGAATGTAACAAAGTACGTAGGGGACTGTTGGAAGTAATGTCCTTGAATGCCTTTCTGTACTTTTTAATTTACACCATCAGTTGAAATTTGCTATTTAAAAATAATATACTTAATAGGAGTTCTACTGCATGTGCCAGTTGCAGCTGTGTATTCCACTTCTGTTTTCCTTTAGAACATTCCTACTCATGGCAGGTAAATCTTCCAGGCTTAGAATACCCATGTAAGCCTCTGGCTGGAATTATACACATGCATGTGGAACATGATTTTTATGAGCAATCTGTGCCTGAACTGCTGCCACTCTGAGGACTCTTAGAGGCATATAGGAGAGGGGAATGCTAGCTGTTTATGAGACCTTCTCTTTCCTCATTTTTTACTTCTTTTTCACCTCAAAATTCTTCTGTGTTGAAGGAAAATAGACTTTTGAAAAATTTTTAAGTTAGAAATATTCATAACCTTATTTGTCACAAATCTATCACACACTTCCAAAGCTAAATGTTGAATTCAGTGTGCTTTTCAGACTTGTATAAGAAATTAAAAAAACCACAAAACCCAGCAATCATTGAAAAAATATAAAATGCTTTTGGAATTGCCTTTGTAACTGTGCTTTCATGATCCTTTGTTGTAAGTACTTTAGAAAAAAGAAGTCATATGATTTGTGAGAAGTTTTAAGGTTAAAGTTGATCACTGGTCAAAGTTGAAACAATATGTTGGTTAATTCGAGTCTCGTATTCTGCAGCAGGACCAAGGTTACCTTGCAGATACATGTCTAACTTGTTCTTAAAACCCTCCAGAATGTAGATCCCAACCTTCTTCCTCCCATGTTTAGCCACCCCCTGAACAGAAAGCCGTCCCTGGTATCAGTGCTAACTCCTTTTTGTTGTATACTAAATGAATAATATCTGCCAGTGAGCAGAAAACGTGCGTCTGTCCCCTTTATAGGCACTGTCATGGGGGTCTCCTACAGATACATCTACAGCTCAATGCAATCCAGAATGATGCTGGGGTTTTGGCAAGTTGTTGAGAGCTGTCTTGTATCCAGAAAGCCTCTCTCATCCCTGGATCCCTTGTGTTTGTGCATTATGTTTCTCTTCATTTGTGCATGTAGTGCTTTGCATATTGAATGAAAAACGTATTTTGAACTTTGATAACAAACGCCACAGCTCGTGCTTGCTCATGCTCCTGGGGTTCCATTCAGAGTAAATGGGGTCGTCAGAAGATACCTCATACCTTGTCTTGCCCCAACAGGAAGGGACCCACTAGGCCTGGTGTTTGGGAAGTACCTTTTCATCCCTCATGTTTGGATAAACCACTGGTGCAAGTGGAGTCACATTGCGGTTGAATCTGATGGACCATTCAGCTCTGTTGTTTCCAAGCTGTAGTCCATGGAACAGTTGTTAGTTGTGGAGAGCTGGCTGGTTGCTCAGTGTTTGCTTTCCTTCTTTCCAGCTGTTCCAACACATTAAAAGAGTGTAAAAATGCCCTAAATATTTCCTAATGTTCACTCTCCATAAAAACACCTGCTGTTACTGGCATGGAAAAGTGAATGATAGAAGTTTTAATAACATATTAAGCCATTGTCCAAACTTTCATGTACAGTGTGCTGATGGATACTTGCAACTACTTTTGAGGAAAATGAACCTTATCTTTAATGAGTTCCATAAATCTGAGATACTTCCACCAAATGTCATCTGTTTGAAGAAGTGTTGGAAGTGGTTAAATGACTGACACAGAAGTGTGTGGCCTTCTTTTAGAATATTTAAAGTTGAAAGTTTTGCTGTATGTTTTCATCAGATAGTTTTCCCTGTGCTGCAAGAAACAATTCAGTGATGCAAAGGCCATCAACCAAAACCAGATAAATTGCCTCCATTCAGACAAAATAGCAAGAGCCTACAATTAGAGGGTAACTAGAGAAGCAAGTACAAACCTGAATTCTTTTAGTGTTTGGACACTACACACTTGTTTAGTTAATTCTTGTCCTCAGTGTCAGAAACAGCATGTTCTGAAAGTGGTTCAAAAACCCTAGAATGGGGAAACAGTATCTGTGTGTGCATGGCCTCATTTTACAAAGCAGCATTCTGCACCGTCATCTTCATAAGCAAAGAATTACAGAATTTCTAACATACTTTAGATTTCAAAGAATTACTTGGAAAATGCATTTACATTTTCTGGTTTTTTCTTTTTGTTAATTTGGGGATAGTTTTTTTCTATTTAACTTTTAAAACAGATACATTGCTTTGAAATTCATAATGCTTTTCAAGTAATTATCCTCATTTCATACCTGCTTCTGATTACTGTGGTGTTCTGGATTCCCTAAAATGGAAAACATAATTGCTATAGAGAGAAGATGATCAGAGTGACTCAGGGGGGAAAAAAAAGAAAGAATAAAAACCAATTAGTTCCTTCTAAGGAGCACTTTAGTTTCCAAAGCTATATCAGGACGACAAGAACAAAATCATTCCATCTGGAGACAAATTCTTTTTCCAAATAGATTTAAAAAAAAAGAAATTGCAGGGCAGTCTGCAGCTAGGCAGGGTTCATTTTGTCCAGACAAAACCCTGCAAAACTACTTAGTGGTAAGTTTTTGAGTCTTGGATTCATGCAGAGTGAAACTCCCTTTGCTCCTCAGCGGGCCAGTGCGAGTCTGAAACATCATTTCAGTTTTACAAACATAACACAGTTCCCTGTTTGGCTTTGTGCTGAGCTGGTGCACTCCAACAACTTTCACACATCCAGTTAATTGGGATACTCCTGGTAAAATCTCAATTGGCTCAGCAGTAGAGAAGGAACAACCTTTCTAGGCAATGAGACTGGTTCTGAGGAGAGGAGGAGCTCATCTTTTATTAGCCCAGTTTCCATAGCTGGAGGCAATTGCTGACCATACAATCCTTCTGTCTTCAGCTCCTCCAATTTCGTCCAGCAGACTTGCACCTTTATTATCCATGGACCATTTGTTTCTGTCTGTATCACCTTCAGAGTGTCAGATAGAAGGTTTCTTGTGTTGCCCTTTGCCATGTGTGAAATTTGAGAGCATAATGAAACAGAATGAGAAATAAATAATTGCTCATGGAGTGCAGTGTATTTTGTGCAGTTATAGATAGAAGATAGTTTACAGATAGGTCTTGCTTCAGTGGGATGGAGGATGTATTTAGTAGTTTAATGCTGAATAAGATACAGAAGATTCACTCTTTCTTCCTTTTGCAGAACATATCCCAATGTGTTCCACTTTAAATTGCTTTTTATTAGGGTTATTAAAGAGATTCTATAATACTAAGACAATACTAAGCCTAAGACAAGTATGCATTGTTAGGCATTCATCAAGTCTTGTTTGAAATTTCTGCAACTTTGACTAATATCCTTCACTGTGTGAACATGTGTCTCCCACAACATTTTTCTCTACAAGAGGTACTTTACTAAAAGCCTAATAAAAACGAGACATCTGCTGAGCACATTAGTTAACTAAACATTTAGAGCTCAAACTGGCGCTGACTGAAATACAAAATACAATATTCATCAGTCTCAGCATCAACATCAATAACATCCAGAATGTCACTGATTACTGTCCACAGTAATTACAGTGTAATTACAGAATTTTGGCCTTGCACAGAAGAGTTCGGGCTCTGCAAGTGATGGTACAGGCTGTAAGTGATGATGAGTGTGTTGAAGCCTGGATAGGAAGCACTTTCCTGTATATCTCCCTACATCTGTGCAACCTATTTCAATGCTGCAATCTTTTCTTTCAGATCCAATTTTAAGCTTTTGGCTGTGAATGGAAAGCTCTATGCCATTGGTGGTCAATCCCTTTCCAACGTGGAGTGCTACAACCCGGAAAACGACTGGTGGAATTTCGTGGCATCCATGCCCAACCCTCTTGCAGAATTCTCAGCTTGTGAGTGCAAGGGCAAGATCTACGTTATCGGAGGATACACTACAAGAGGTAGAAAGTTTGCTTTTACTTGTTTTGGCTACAAGAGGTAGAAAGTTTGCTTTTACTTGTTTTGGGTTTTTTTTACCTACTGGTAAAAGGCCCAGATGTTTTTCTTCTGTGTTTCAGAAAGCTTTTGAACTGATGGAGAAAGCTGCATAATGCTCATTAAAACACGTAGAAATAAATCACTGGTAGAAAATAATTGACAAATGAAAACAAAATTGTTCTGTCATAGACGAATTAGGTATTTATATTTTTTTTTTCCAACATTGATCTGGGGCTGTGTTATTGTGAGAGAACAAAGCAATGGGTACTTCAGTACCCAGCTTAGCCCTCATGTTTTTAGGTTCTGGTCACATAGTACAAAGAGAGGCCTCAACAGATGTAGTTTGTTTACTTTTTAAATACTTGTTTTAGATTGATAGAAGGAGAAATACAGAGAAAATATCTGCCTGCATTAGTATTTCTCATGTATTAACAGATGTCATGGTCTTTTCACTACATCATTTCAGTGTTTCACAGGCAAATTCAAGCTGTAGCTTAATATCTTAATATCATAATCAAAAGGTTAAGCAAGAACCAATGTTTTTAACTTATTTAATTTCTGTACCCTGTTTTCTGAGGACACGGTACAGAGGGGAGAAATTTGAAGTTTAAATCCCTCCTGACAATTACTTTTCCTTTATCAAGTAGAAAAGTATTCTACTTAAAAAGAGCTCCTGTTTGCTTATTCCTTAAGCACAGAGTGCTATTCTTTGTGCAGAATACATTTCCTCAGAGCTTTAGAAGTCAGGTTTTTTACTTGTCAAATGTTCAGTATTTACCAGGATTTCCTAAGTTTGAATTTGGCCTTTGCCCACTTCATCTGACCACAGTAGTTTTAAAGTTTTTTTTTCCAAATGGAGAATAAAATGAGAAGACAGATCAACTTTTACAGACAGAACAAGCTGCCCCTTCTAGGGTCTGAGAAGATTTTAGCTCTGAATAATTTTAAAGCTTTTGAAAGACACACTGCTGCTACTCATGCTCCTTGTGATAATGAAAATCTTCAAACACATCTTGTCCAGTCTGTTCTGACCCAGAATCTCTTGGCTTCACTGAGGAAGATGAAATCTATGCCTTTGTCCATATGGAGGGCCATGCTGTGGTATGTTCTGCAGTCCCAGTCCTTTGGTCATCCCCAGTAAAAGACCTGTTGGGGGGCATTGTGCTCCCTGATGTCCGGCACTAGGACTCAGGGATGTCTGGCACAAAACACTTGCTGTGCTGCAAGGTCAGATCCCAAGGGAAAGATCCTGTAAGACAAGAGAAGGGGTTGAAACAGGGTAATTGGAAGACTTGTCTCTAGGGACCAGAGTTAGAGTTTTGTCACTTTTATCTAGAGAAAGAAGAGGTAAGGACATTGGAATTACACGATTATGGGAGGACCAGCTTTTCATCTGCACCCCCTGCACTTTGCAAGTTCCTTCTCTGATGGTTGTGCTGTTATTTCATGGGGCTGCATACTCCTGGTGTCATGGAGAGAAAGATCAGCACATTGCTAATGCAGATCCCATTTCCTTAAAATTCATTAGCAAGGTACAGTCAGGATTGCTACCCTGTGTTGAGCTCCCTACTCAGTACTTGACTACCTGTAGTTTCAACTGGAAGATGATGGTCAGTGACCTGTTGCTTCTCCCACACCTCAGGGGACTGCTGCTGTCCTTCAGGCCTCTGTTTTTCCCTAGGTCTTTTCCTAAAAGTCTTTTTCAATGGAAACAGGATAGTAAAACAGTATGCAGTTGTGAGTAGTGGATAAGTAGCACCCTTTGTTCTTAGATTTAAACATAAGCCTTTCAAGACAACAAATGCCTGTGCTTGTTGTCAAGAACTTCCTGAATAAGGGTCTAGAATCAGTTTTTCTGTGACACTTGGGTTTAGGACAGCTAGCAGGCTTAGAAATCAGCACTGCCAGAGTTACACTGGTGATTCAGCTTCCAAATTATGCAGATGTCAGAGAGTGTTAAGGCCCAACTATCTAAAAGACACTGGGGTTTATCTGTTGGTTTGCTATATTCAGTACATAAAACATACACAGCAATTAATATTTTTTATATGTTATCCAATTTTTAGTATTTTGTGGTATTTCTGTATATACCACAGTTTTGGTAGGTTTTGTGGGCTATTTTTTTTTATTTGTGTAGAGCTTTCTCCTGAGCAAAATATGTGAAGATCTGGCATTTTCCACTGTAAATCATAATGACACTTGTTGAAGTCCCTCCTTCCAGTTTGCAGCTCTCACTTGTGAACCTAGATCCTAATAGAAACTCTGTGTCCATCACTATAAAGTTCACATTTTGTATTGTGGGTTTTGGTTTAGGGTTTTTTTCATTATTTCAGTGGATATAAAAGGCCCAGGCTGTGGACTGAGCAAATGAGGGCCATAATTGACTTCTCTTTCATACACCCCCTCTCAAATGATAGCACTTTTTACAGGGGAAGTTTACTGCTATAGATAGTCATAGAAACTTAATTGGGATTTCTGCTTCCCCTTAATGAGTCAGAGAATGATACATTTGTAGACAAAGGTCATCTATATGTAGAGTTTTGATCAGCAATTTCATAGAACATTGCTGTGAAAATAATCAGAGTGCAGGCAAGTGCTAGAGCAGCACCTCCCTAATGCCACTAATGCACTTCATTCATGGCAATCCAGTTATATTTCTGGTTATTTATACCTTTGCCCTGACATAACTTGTCAGTATGTCACTGTCTGCTCTTCCCCTTGGGAGTTCGTCTGGAAATTGTCATGCAGGATAGACTTGTAACATGAAGCAGATTTTATTAAAAGACCAGTCTGGACTCTGCAAACCTGTTGCTGTTTGTCACTTGAGTTTGGATTTAAGCTCAGGTCTCCAGAGACTGAATTTATTAGCTAATGAGTCCTGTGCATTGTGTGATAATTTAGTGAAGCCTTGAACATAACCAGTGTCTTCACTGCACCATAAATTGTAACAGTTTTGTTGAATAACCCTATAGCAAACACATGCAGACACTGACTTGTAACTGAAGTGTGGAGATGACTTCAGCTTCTTTCTGAACCTCTGTCTGATGCTGGAGCACAGAGTTCTTGGTTTCTGGATGATTTTGACAATGTGTTTCTCTCTTTATAAGGTGCCCTTAGGTCATGCATGCCACTTGCTGAAATGTAAGCAGTTTTATGAATTTTATACCATAAATTTCAATTTATGGAATGAAATGCAGAGTACCAAAGTTAAGCTTGGATAATAAATCAGCACTTGACAGCCCTTAATGAAGCATACTGTCGTCATGATAATTTGATTCATCTGTGACCACTGCTGGAGAGGAGAATATTGCTCCATTTCCCTTTTCATAAAAAACTTTTACATATGAATCAGAGACAAAATAAAAAGTGTAAGTTAAAAGATAGGGGTTATTCTGCTAAAGTGTGCATCCCCAGACAATTTACAACATGTAATGTGCCAGAAGTAACATAATTTTTCCCTTCTGCAAAGGAACAGAACGTTCAAACTTTCTTGTCAGGGACAAAGAGTTGCAGCTCCCAGTGATCAATATTTCTTCCATGTTTCACCACACTTTTGCACTGTAGTACATTATCTGTAATAAAGGCTGATGCAGTTTGTAGGGAGGAATAACCTTCCTCCATGACTACCTTCTGATACAATTATTTATTTGTAAATGTCTCCTCTCTGTTTCAGACAGGAATATGAACATTTTGCAGTACTGTCCCACTTCTGATTCCTGGACCAACTTTGAACTTTGTGATGTCCATGTTCGCAAGCAGCAGATGCTTTCTGTTGAAGAAACAATATATCTGGTAGGGGGTTGTATTCTTGAAGTTGGACCAAACCAGAGATCCAGCCAAAGTGAGGATGTGTTGACTGTGCAGTCTTACAACACTGCTACCAAGGAATGGCTCTACCTCAATGAGAACTCATCAAAATCGGGTCTTAACTTGACTTGCACTCTCCACAATGATGGAGTCTATATATTGAATAGGAATATCACTCTATCTACGGGCTTGGAGCACCGTGCTTTTCTCAAGTATAATATATTTACGGACAGTTGGGAGTCACTAGGACGCTTTCCAGCCTTTGGACAAAACATCCTGATTTGTTCTATGTATTTACCTGATGTGCGGGAAGTGTAACAACATCAGGTCTTTCTTTTCAGTTCCTTAATGATTCTTTGAAGAAATGTTATTCCCTCTGAATAATTCTACTTGCAGAGTGCAATGTGGTTGCATAATGTAGGCATAAAACACCAAGTCTGTTCTTCAAAAAGGTTGCGAAACGGGATATTGAGAGAAATGCTTCCAGAAACGGTTTCAAGATTTCAATTTAAAAATTTTACTGGTTTGCATTAAAATTTCACCCGGTATTATTTGCAATGTAAACATAAAATTATTGTGTTGGTAGCTGATACCAGAATTCCAAAGGCAAAACCAATCAGTCTAGTTTTGTTCTCCATCTTAATAGACAGTGCAGAACATGAGCAAGAAGTTTATATTTTGGAAGTGGAAATAATTCAATAAAGTAAATAATAAGTGTAATCAAAAACAATGGGAATTAATTCTTTTAAAATACCCTTTTTACTCAAGCTGTGTTTTGTCAAATGCACAATGTTTGAAATTGTTTATACTTCCACATTTTTATATCTTCTGCGGTAACAAGTGAGATTCTCAAGGGTGCTGGCAATTGGGGTCCTACAAAGAAGTGAGAACTTCTTTTGAATTATTTGTGATGAAATGCTTTGCCAGGGACTGGAAGGAATGGCCTAAAGGCTCAGGGTTGCTGGCTGGGTGGTGGATGCTCCTTTAATGGAAGTTGGCAGCATTTATTGCTACCATTAAGGGAGAGGTAAAAAGGCTGTAAATTCAAATGTCAAAGTTTGCTCTTCTTATAAAGGTTTTAAGTTACCTTGTTGTGTTCTGTAGTACTGAGTGTTAAAGATGGAATTATAGTTGGCAAAAAGCTGCATGTTACAAAAATGTACATGAGCATGTGCAGTGGTGATTCAGCAGCAGGTGTGTCCTGCTTGGTGACAATGACCTGGGACACCCATCACTTGATATAGAAGGGTTGGTTCGTGTATGTGACTTCCTGACAACATCCCCCAAAGCAGGTTCACCTGAATGTTGGCTCTTAACAGTGTCACTAGGAGCTTATTAGAGGTTACCTCAAGTTTGCCTCACAATGTTGTTACTCTCTATAACTGGAGCTGGTCTGTAACTGTGAGTTGGTCACTGTGAACACTCCTTTGTGAGGATTTAGGAAGCTCCCACAAAGTTACCCTCTGGGAGCTTCACCCAGTTCCTTACTATTGCCTGAGAGAATTACAGTCATGACTGGCCCATTTTCTTTTTGTAGCTGAGAAAGGCATAAGTGTCTTCTGAAGGTGCCTGCCCAGTTATGGAATGTGTGTCCTCACAGCAAGGAAGGGAAAAGGCCTGGAAGAGCTAACCATGTTGGACGTGTGCTGGACACATTGCTGGGATACTGGGTCTGCTCCAACTGTTTCTGCACATGATCAGATGATATTTAATGCACTTGAACATGTTCCTAAATGTGTGGAGATATCTGTCTTGTTTCTTCATTGGCATTCAGGTATCTGAGGATGAGGTAGCACCAGTGGTGGTACAGTGAGCCTTGGTTCTCTCAAGGTCCTTGAGATTCCCTACTTTTCCAGTCTTAAAGTGCCTTGCCAGTCACTGCTGACACATTAGTTCTGGTGCTTGCAATCACCCATAGCAACCCAAACAGAAAATTGCAGGAAGCTTGTCCAGAATGAGTGTATTTGTGTTTGAACATTTTTAGGATGCAAGTAAACACGTCACAAGGTATTTTGGATGTCTGAGATTTACCTTCTGGGTGGAACTTTTGCAGCCTCATGGAGAATGTTATGCTCCAGCCCAGACTAGTGCCCTCCATTGGATGTATGCATGGTTTTAATTAGCTAAGTCCATATCAATGTGTTAAGTGTTATTTCCTTTGAAAGCAATGCATTGAGCAGCTGCTGTGTTTTGGCAGTGGTATTAGACCAAACAGTTGGTCTTCTGCAATGAAGAAATATGGTGACTTTCATAAGATTCTTCTTTTGGAAGTGTTTTAGAATAAATATAAGCAGTTTGCCATTGTTTGCTCATGAATTGTCTTCATCACGTTGTGTTGCCTGCTTTCCTTCATTTCTCTTCAGTTCCAGATTCAGTACCCTACAGTCAACTGTGACCAATATTGGTGGAGGGAATCACATCCGAGTTGCAGATTCTCTTTCCTAGCAAATTAATCGAGAAAACCCACTGCTCCTAGATTTGCAGTGTGGTATTTCTAATCAAGTCCTTTCAAACACAGTAATTTCTTAGTGCAGTCATAATTCCAAGAACTATGACATCATCTTTTAGGTGTGATTACTCTTGTTCAGAAGAGACCTTTCCACACTGTGTTTATCTTGTTGGTTTCAAGTTCCAGGGATCAAGTGACCACCTTGAAAAGCTGGAAAACCTGCTCAAATGCAGAAGACAAAGATGTTTCCAACTGTAAATACAGTCAGACCCTTTTGTCAGTTCATGGTGTAATGTCCAATACTGACATCTAACAGTACTGCAATCATAAATCAAAACTGGTGTTGAATTTAGTGGTAGCACTGGGATGTAATAATCTAAATACACTGCATTACTACAGGCTGAAATAAATACAACTTTTTAAACAAATTCATTACTTAAAAGTGTGCAATGTGTGTGGCCCTGTACCTCAGGAAAGAAACCAAGCAGTGCAATGACTGTCTCATGCCCTGTTCATTTTCTTTCTGTCACTTACATATTTCACATAGGGCCATGCTGGGCAGTTCCTGCCCTTTGGGGCAAGGAAAACCATTTGAGAGACATTAATAGAGAATAATTAAAAAAACCCCCTTTTTTGCCAATGGAAATGTTGTTCAGTGGTTCAGTGTACTCTTCTTTCTCTGGTGGTGGGAGGAAAAAAGGCCTTTAAATTCAGGAGTTAGACCAAGAGGCCTTGCAGTCTGATCAATTCCTGTGCTGTTCTGATGTTGCTTCTAACTTACTGTGTGGGCTTGGAGACATCAGTCCCCCTTCTTCATCTTCATCTCCAAATGTAACACGTGAGTAGGAATGTTCATCTTGTGGGAACACAGTTTGTCTGGTGTAGTAGGTATGTAATGTCTGAAAGACACCTTGAGCATGTGAAGAAGTACATGTGTTCTCATTGTTGTAACTGTTGCCTTTGGTTGTTCAAACTGCTCTATGGTAAGTGATAGGACAGAAGGTATCTGGTAATCTCGTTGTGATCTCTGCTAATTACCTTTATTTTGAATTAGTGGCTATTTCCAGTCTCTTTATTTCTTACTTTTTTTTTTTTTTTTGGTCACCCGATAGTCTGTAATTCATCTAAGTTTCCTGGTCTTGGTGTTCTCAAGTCTGTATCCAAATTCAAAACCGCTGCTTTCCTGCTCTGTCTGGGTTATCCAGTGCTTCTATATCCACTATTTATCTTCTTTGTCTCATGGACTAATTCCCCTTGATACTGACCAGCAAAAGCTGACTATGGTAGAAGATGATCCCAAGTTGAAAGAAAGAACAACAGCTTCCAAAGTCCTGAGGGAGGAGTAAATGGAAAACTCTGGGAACTTAGTCCTTTCTCATAAAATAGAGAAGCATTTAAGAAGGTTGCTCGCATCAAGGCTAAGAGAGAGCATAAAAGTTTCTTCCTTTCCGTGAATGGTTTGTGGCTTTCAATGTGAAATAAGAGTTGTGTGGGGCTTAACTTTAATCTCCCTGGCTGGTTTCCATAGGTTTCCTTTTCTGCCCTGTCGGCTGACCTTTCTTGGGCTTAATATCTGTGTTTTCCATTCTTTGAGGATTTTGCCTTTCTACATCGATGTCCAGCCCATTTTGCTGAAATCCTATGGTAGCAGTTTGTTGGTCTTTTCTATCCATTACTCTGCTTTTCACACTCCTCTGTGACTGATAATCACCACGATGTAAAAGCAAAGTAGTTTGTAATTCAGGTGGAACCTCTTCATTTATTGAATATTGGGCATTTGGAAGAGAAATATACAAAGCTGCAACAGTTTTGTTTCATTTAGTCCTCATTTTAGAGAGAAATGGTGCTACAGACATTCCATTTGTGGAAATTAATCTGTGTCAGTGATGTGATAGAGAACAGAAGGCACAGAATGTAATGACAACATTTAGCATATCAAATGTGCAAAGCATCACACAAGCTCATTCTTCATCCATATCATCCCTGCAAGGTGAGATAGATTCTGTAAATGGTGTTAAACCAGAGACAATCCTTGGAATATCTGTTAGGAAGCCCAATGAATTTATAGTGGTTTCGAATAACCCTCCTCAAAGTGCAGCAGCCGACAGCATTTGTGGTGTTATATTGATTTTGCACTTACAGCAGTGACCAAAGGGTGGCTCCCCATCCCCACAGTAAGGCTTAGGAGCCAGGACTGATCTCTAAGACACAAAAAGTCTAAACGGCTTTTCCTACAACATTAACAACTGCCATTTTCAGAGTATGCTTTTTATCTAATTAACTTAATCAAACCCAGTGTAACCTCTGGGGTTTTTTCCTCAGAAGGAAAGTAGATTTAGGAAAAGGAGCCTGGAATTTGAGAACTAATAGAGATAATGCATTCACAGATTCAAATTTGCTATCCCAATAAGACATGGTATATTTTTCTAAAAGCATCAGCATTACCAGTAAACATATGCTGTTACGTCCTATGAATATCAGCATTTTCCAAAGTAAGCTTCAGTTTCTTTATTGCAATTAGAAGAGTGAAAGATGTTTTGTTTCTGAAATACAAACTGTTTTGTAAATGAATAGGAATCATTGCAATTACTGTCTTTTGCTAGTGACAGATTAGACAGGGTCCATTTTTAGAGTATCCAGTTTTATGATGTTCCGCCCACCTTCAACTCATATATGCTTCAGTAGGAGAGAAAGATGTTCAGCACCTGAGCAAAGATACTTCCTGTTTGTTGTTACATATACCATTCTTTAAGATTGAGCAGTGAATAAAAACTCTATGAATTCTGCTTCCCTCACTCCATTTTTCAGTTGAAATTTATGATTATTTGCTCTAATGTTCATTTTCCACTCTCTGATATTTTCCAGATGTATTAAAGGGTGTGTCTTGCGATAAGACACCCTTTTAAAATAATTTTTAGAAATTAAAATATTTTACTCTTTTGCCTGTGAAGAGACTTAGCTCTGCCAGTTTTTCTGCTGAAATGCTGCTCTAATGCTGCCCCACATTTGCCCTGATCATGACATTATCCTCCATGAGCACCTCAAACTGGTAGCACTTTTGGATGAGGCTAAACTGATCACGCAATATCTTGTGTTGTACTGAAAATCCCAAATTCCTTTCCCAGGGCAAACCTTTAAGGCACTGGTTCTGTGGTACAGTAACTCAGCTTTGACTTGTGAGATGCTGTCACTCCACACATCACTGCAGGTTTCTGATGCAAGTGTCAACCTCATCCATGCTGGAAGCTGCCTGTCTCTTTTGGAGTTATACCCAACTCTTCTTGTTCAACATTCCTGTGAACAAGTGTAAGTCACGTGATAAAGACTCCTGCTGCTGTGTAGGTTTTGATCTTCCCATTCCTTCCCTTAGAGATGGAGTTATTCGAGGGTACACAGAGCCATCCATGTCTTCTTTGTAGTATTTTTTCCTCAGATAATGTTTTCCAAGGAAATATATATTTTTTTCCTCCATTCACTTCCTCTAGTTAGAAGAACCTAAAATACTCTTTCCAAGAATCTTCCTAATTTTAAGTTCTTGCATCTTCTAAATTACCTAGTCTATAAACTTTCTGGTTTGCTTTTATTAGTCATGCTTTGAAAAATTATTTTGTAGACTTTTGAGTACTTTCTTGTACTTGGTATTGATAATATAAGGGATTTATGCAGTGTAAGGGTAGGGAAGTCTTATCTGTAGCTCTTCAAGGACATGACTTCAGCTATACAAGGTTTGAAATAGAAAAAGTCCTTGGAACTTAGGCTAATTTAGAGATTTACTAATTTCATTTTAGTTATTTGCTAATTCCAAGATTTACACCACTCACTGAGGTTATAACACTTTTAAGTGAATGGAGATTTGGGAGGTGATGTTACAAGGGCTCTGTTTTCATCTTTGGATATTGTTATTACAATTTATTTTTCCTACTAGGGCTATTGTCTGTGTCTGGTATCACACTGTATGCTCTTTTATTTAGTTGTAAGGGAAATTTTGCCCTTTTACAGATTGGACCTTGATTTACTGTGAAGACCAGAGCTGTGTCATTTGAGAACATGTATTTTGCAGTTGTAAATTATTGATTGATGATAACTGCTCTAAAGCCCTTAAAAACATGATTTTGGGCGATAGGGGTGGAGATAAAAGTCAGGAAACAGATGCTTCGGGTCAGCAATTCTCTAACCTCCAGGCATAAGGTATTTTCAAATGCAGAAGCAGACAGAAGAGGTTTTAAATGATTTTAAAATAACAATTCCTTTCCCCTTTTTCTCATTTCTTCCACCACAACTCAAACCCTTTCAGCCACAGTAATTTGTGGCGAGGCATCTGTGTGTTTGGAAGAGCATGTCAGTGGGGAGGTATAGGCGTGCACTGCTTGGGCAGGTGATCCCTTATCAGAACTGCTACTTGGCAGAGCAAGGAACCTTCCTGCAGCTTCTCTGGATGAGTTTCTGACTGACATTTATGACTCTTTAATGACATGTTGTCTGCTAACGTATGTCTAATGATAGGTGAGGCAGGGAGAGGAGCCACAGAAACCCTATTGTGTACCTGATAGAAAATGCACAATAGCCTTGTAGAAAAACCTTTTTTTTTTTTTTTTTTTTTAGGGGCATGATCCAAATCCTTTTAATGTTAATAAAGAGAACCAGCTTTGAATTAGGCACATATTTCAGTGAATTAGATAATTCTGAAAGAATCTGAAGAGATGTCAGCTGGCTGATGAAAGAAGAGGAAAGACTTAGAAGACCTTGTTACTGTATGATCTCTGATATGCCCCATCTGTGGGTTTTGAATTTCAATGTGAAGTTGTCCATCTCTGTAGACACAAGTCTTTCAAATTACTGGCTCTAAAATAGTCAGGAAAATGATGTTTTCCAAGGATGTTTGGGGAGAAGGTGAACATCTCTGCAGTTATGTTGCTGGGGAGTCACTGAAAACATTGCTGATACTTCATGACAACATCAAAGCACTTTTGTGTATCCTAATGTATGTTTCCTTGTACCAAGAAATGTGGTGTGTGAAGTTGAAATGTTTTACTTTAGATTGCGGTCCTAGGCGATTTTTACTGGTTTGCTTACACAATATCCCCTAAAAAAATCCCCAAATAATCTTGTGTTTGGCATTCTCACATGCTATAATAATGCCACAGCCAACAAAATGGCCTGAGTATGGTCATGTGGAACAGACAGGCATCATTCCTATTTTACACTGTCAATATATACAAATGCAAAAGATTTATTTGTACAAGGATTGGAACTTTGGCTGATATTCCATGCAACAGCTGCAGGAACTTTTTGAGAGCAAAACACCTCAGGGCTACACCTTTGTAGGAAAGATCAGGGTGTGTTCCAAGTAGTGATTTGAAATCCTTGAGGAAGAGGATAGACTTAAACTCGGATCTCCTATGCCTTGGCGAGTCTCTCTGTTAGCATAGTCCCTTCTCTCTTCAGTTTGCATGGGTAACTAGCTTTTCATTATTTACTTAAGCAAAACCCCCAGGTTTTTGTCAGGCTTTAAAAGGGGTAATTAAACTGTTGGGGTTTTTTTTTCCCAGAAAATAAAATACTTTCACCCAGATTTCTACATATAGCACACCCAAATCAGGGTGTTCAAGCTTGCATGTACTATGTATTAATTCCCTTGTCTTTTTTAAAAAATCTCTTTCAGGTACTAAAATATTCAAGTGAACATTGTTCATGCTCTGTCGTCTGAGTATTTGTAAAACAGCTCATGAAACAGGAGTGTCTCTCTGTCCATCCAACCTGGAATCATTGTACCTATCTATGGGGAATTGGGCCTGGGCTTTAGTGGCACAGTGTTTTCATTAGGGCAGTTGGTCAGAGTGGGTTGGGCCAGCTGTTCAAGACTAAAGTCTGACTGTCATTCTGAGGAGTGATAGTTGATCAGCGTGGCCATAATGCCCCTACAACATCCCCTTTCCAAGCAGCATAATTTAATAGTAATTCTGAAATTATTTCCTTCTGAATTTTTGTTGATCCAAACACCCTCAAATCAGAGATTTTCTTCTGCCAGCTGCATTGCATAAAAAGTTCCACTCTCTATGTGGCCCCTGAAGTCCAAAATAAACACACAGGAACATAAACTCGTTCACCCCTTCTGGGCCCAGAACTCAGCGGACTCCTCATCCTTCCAGTGCTCAATAGAAGTCAAAAAAGTAAAGACAAAAGCAAATACTTCATTCCCACTTGGTATCAGAGACCCTAAGTCACTGGCAGCCAGAAAAATCACTTACTTTCTGCCAGGCTTTCTTTGCCAGAGGTAGGCTTTACTTGGGAACAGTCTGCCTTGGCTTCAGGCTCAGTTAGTCACCATAAATAGCTGGATACTCAACCTGTCAAGCTCTTCCCTGCCAGTCTAACACCTACTTCCTTCAGGTGCCACAGGGTGGGACATATTAGGAACTCAGCAGCCCATTAATTCTTTCCTGGTTTCTGTGGGAGGTCTTAACAGAAGTTCAAGATTTTCTTCAGAAGCAGAACATTTGGGATTTGAATTCCACCCTCTGTAGCAAGCATGGACCATATATATTAATACCAAAATCTACTGGTCTTTTTATCAGGATTAAAATGCACTTGTGCTTTAAAAGTGAATGAAGGCAATGACCAGGAAAATGTTCTGGTGCAATGAAAAACTGAATTAAAGTATGGAGTACACTGTAATTTCACTGCTCACAGATATGAACAGCCATAGCAACTCAGCAGACACAGACATAGGAAAAAGGGACAAAATTTTTCAGCATGGCCTGCAGTGCCTTAAGCATTGGGCATTAAATTTTGGGCACTTCAAAATGGACTCTGATTTTTCAAAGGTCCAGCGTTTAATTGGTTTCTAAAGTGTTTCCAGTTAGGCCTCTAGAAGTTATAGTCAATCACTCTGAGCCATTTCTGTAAATTTTACTAAGCAGCTTTTTATATCTTCCTGTTTTGAATGCTTTGCAACTTTGAAAGCACAGTTTGCTCAATGGAACAGATTAATTTGGGTTGGCTTCCCTCAAGCTATGTTATCTCGACAGAATTAGTGAGGCATTTGCCTCACTTCCAGTGTGTAAGTGGAGTTCTTCCAGTCCAAATCTCCACGGTTTTCGTGCAATGTATTCCAGATAAGAGACCGCAAAATATATTTTATTTGTACTGTCCATTAAAAGCTGTTGAACAGTCATCAGCAAACAGGAATTGTGTGACGCAGGAGAACCTCTCAGTGTTGGTTTGCTTACGGATTAAGCAAAGCAGCAGTAAGGAAGTGCATGTTCAAAGGAAGAGACCGAGAAACAGAAGTACGTGGAAATAAAGTATCTTTACGGGTACAACAAAAGGAGAAACAGAGCCTTGGTTTGGGATGCACACAACTTTTGTGCAGGTTTCTTGTCTATCACCCACACAACTTTTTTACTTCTTTTAAGCCAGAGTTTGTTTTAACCAATGCTGAGAGGTGTCTTCTCTTTTTGCACCTTTCCATTTCCTCTCCCATCTCATGTTTCCTGTGACCAGGAAATCCCTTGTAGATGATTTGGGGAAGAGGGAGCAGCCTTGCACATCTATCTGTCCATTATTTTCTGACAGCAGTAGCTGTTAGGGAAGATTTAGAACCCGAAGTTCTTTATTGAGCCTTTTACAATATTCACTTAAAACTGCCTTTCCACTAGAAAGAATAATATATTCATTTGTGACTCAAATCTGCACAACAAATATCAGTTTTGTTGTCATGTTATGGCACTGATGGAATCCCAGAACAACCAACAACTGTGAAATTTATTTAGTTAATAGTTTGCTACAAAGACCTGGCAGGGTTGTAGAATATTGCAGAGTATTTTTCTGGTGACTTCAGAAAAAACACTTCCCAGGTCTCCAGGTGAGCTATAGGACTAAGAAGCCAACAGGGAAGCACAGAAGGTTCAGGCTGAAACTACTGCACTGCAGCACAGAGTGGATTTTTAAAGCAGTAAGAGATGGCTGGGTAGGGGAGGCAGAGATGTATTTCCTTTCCTATAACCCTGTAAGTGTTTTGCAGTGGACTTGTTCCAGGTAGTTGACAGTTTAATCTGTTCTAGGTCAAATGGGTTGTGTAGCATTCGGAGGTTTTTGTTACGAAGAAATGTTACTCAGCAGGCTCAGATGGGATTTAATGTGCCTCCATGGGAACAGCCCAGTGAAGTCAAGAGTGAAAGTTCCCTTTTCTACCTGTGTTTGAACCAGCTCTGTCTGGTACTTTTGTGTCAGTCTGTGGTACCTTCATCTGACCATCTGGTGAGAACCTGTGGGGACATTGTGATTCCATTGTATTTAGTCTGTGTATGTGTGCAAATGAATCTCTGTACATATTTATCCAGGCCCTTGCTCCAAAAATCCTTCTTGCACTGTTATCTCTGCACAGCTTTTTCCTTCAACTCCAAGGGAAGTTTAATCTAAAAAGAGATTAGTTTCCAGATTATCCCACTCACTTGAGAGATTTTGAGTGCCTAATTACAAATTTAACACTTCCCACATACCAAAACACAGAGTTAAAATTATCTAAGCATTTGAAATGTAAAAATTTTAAAATTCTCAAGTCTTATATGGATCTGCACCCTAGGTGAGAGGGATGGATTAACTTCTTAACAATCTACATACTCTGTCCCAAACAAGTTTACAATCCCAAATGTGGTTTTGACACAAACTCCCATTTGTCAAATGCTATAAAAATGTCATCCTTTGCATTGTTTAAGAACATTTCCAAAGGTAAACTCATACACATAGGATAAACCCAACGCACTTATTCCACAATTTTAGTGCTTTTGAGAAGCATACCATGCATTCTATAAACATTTATCATATAATGTATTTCCCTTAGTAAATATTTAAGTAGCTATCTCTCCTATTCCACCACAGATGTAGACTTCCCCACGACTGGGGGAAGAAGATGTTGCTAGGTGTTGCTAAACTAAGGGCTATACCAAGTGCACAATCTGCTTTTGCAATAGCAGTACATCTGCTATCTAGAATAAATACATGGGTTTGACTCTGTAAAAAAGATTATTTGTATGAACTGAAAAGCTTCAATGAGTGGAGGCTTATTATAGTTGTACCTTTATGCAGCCCTTGATCATGACGGAAATATCTTTTCTTAGGCTTTTCAGTAACAGCAATAATTCCCTGCTTAAGGAGAGAGCTGACTGCACTAGAACACACCAGTGGGATTGGAAGGGCCAGATTTGCTGAACAGTGTATGATCTGGACTCTCAAATCCCATATTCCCATGGCAATATGTTTCTGGCATTTTTGGCAATTGTTTTAGCAGTGTTGTAAGGTTTCCTGGGTTTGACTGTATGTTTGTTCTCCCTGTCCTATGCTTCCATTTCATCTCATATATGTAAATCTAGGACTCTGATTTTCCTCAACTCAGGGTACACGTATTGCATGAAACATGTTTGTTGCTGGACTATACAGCCTTCAAAGGAAATTCAACGAAGGTCAGTTCTTACTAGCTGTGGAAGATGGGAGATGGACTTTGCTTTCTTCTTCTAGTCAAAATATTCCAGAGACTAGAGATTCCTTACAAAAATATGATGGGTTTGCGAAGGGTGTTATCATGATGTCATTATAGGCTTGCAATAACAGCACTCCAGTAAGACACAATAATAACACACATACACATGGTCACACTCTGTTTAACTTTTCAGTTTATTCTGCTTTGGCCTCCAGCGCTGCTTCTGTCTGATGCTGTATGATTTGAAAGCATTCCCAACGGGCAAGAGCAAAGCCCCAGGCTCTGGCATGTCTGATGCTCTCTGTTCCCTTGCTGGCAGAGCCTCTTTAATGTTAAGCTAATCACTTTCTTTTGAACTGTTTATGACAACAAATTGGATGTGAAATAATAAACATTGGCAGCTCTTTTCAATATTAAAGGTATCCCAGAGCTGACGTGAGGCCCTATCGGTTTCTTGAAGACAGACTTTTCTGTGTAACCTTTTAAAAAAGCAATTTGTCTGTGAGTGAACACCTTAGGAAATTCTTGCATCTTCCAGGGCTCTCAGGCTCTTTTATGCATTAAAGGGCATGAGAAGCTTTGTGTTATTTTTTTTCAAATTTAGAAAAACTTTCAAAAAAAGATAAAAATACCACCACTTTGATTAATTATTTGATGTCTAGTTAACTGAGACAGCACAGGGAAAGTATCTACACTTTCAATTTTGCTTCAATTTTGAAAGTGATTATTTCTTTCCATTTCCTTTCCTGATGGTTACAGAGGTTTGCTCTTAGTTTACCCCCACACAAACCCACTTCATACAGTATGAAGAGCACTGTCAATGTCTAATGAATATAAACAAAATGATGTTATTTTTACAAGGTAGGAATTTGGACTCTTAAATAGTTCAAAGGGCTTGTTCACACCACTAGTCTATGGTGCTTAAATAGCTGGAGAATGGGTTAATTCCAGGTTATTCCTTCCTTTTGCCTCCTAACTCATGTTTTCACAGTTTCCTCATGAAGACAATAATCGAAAGAAGTTACTGTGAACATCTCCTGCCACCACTACATTGTAGTGAAGCTTTGATATTGTTTGGCAGAATTAAACTTTTGGTGTGTAAGCAAACAGCTTAAAGTAGGCAAATATTGCCTCACAAGGGGGATTTGAGTTGGCTGAAGATTATGTTAAATATCAATTTTGGAAATGTGCCCCATATTCTGATCTTCTCCTTACTGCTTGGGAGATTTTTTTTTTCCTCACTCTCATTTTTAAAACACATTTTAAATCATTCCCAAATCCAGATAATACAAGAGCATTCACAATAACTGTACAAACAGTATATCCTGCAATAACTGATTTAGGATTTTTAATCTTGAGGTCTAAAGTGGTTTAGAGAGATTCTGTTGAGAGATGGATGCAAGGATATAGACTTAATTTTCACTCTGTTTTGATGCTTCTGTATCATTGGGACACTAGCACACAACAACAAAGACTGATGAGCAGATGAAAACAATGAAAAACAGTGAATACAAAATGAAAGGTGTTTCCAGTCAGCCAGCACTGAGTGGCAGGATGTGTTTCAGTTGTGTCATGGATTTGCAATGATGAGCTGATGACCAAGCCGTGCCCAAACCACAGTCAGCAGCAAGACAGCAATACTGTCATAAGTGGCACCTATGGGAGCCCTGTCCTGTATAGCAAGAGCAGAGACATGAAGAGGCAGAATTATCAATTCCTGCATCTCTGAAGATTTGCAGTGTCAATTGGGTTTGTGAGGAGAGACATGATTTGTGATACACGATCTTGCTAGAGAGAAGGAGAGCAGAAGGATGTAAAAGAAGCTTCATGGAGGTATATGCTGAGCTTACTGTTTTCTGTATTGTGGGAAGGGGTGGCTGTAAACATGTTTCAGCAGTAAGGATTGAAAGGTTACTTTGAAGTCATCTCTGACTGCCACCGTTCTCACAGGTCCTGAGGCAGTTCAGATTTGAAAAGTGATGGGCTGCCAGCATGAGAAAGGGTGTAGTGCTGGGCCATGACTGGGTGCTCAGTAGAATGCTCTGCAGAATCCAGGATTGCTGCCAAAATCATGCGTGTGGTCTGACAGTATTAAGGTTTTGGTGGCAAGCCTGGCTTGCGGCCCTCATTGTGAGCTCCTGCCTCTGTTCCACAGCTCACTGCCCTCTCTTGTGCTGATAAATCACTTACATAGCCAAGCTATAGAGCTGGCATTTGCTAATGGCTTTCCATTCAGTACCTAAAGGGAGCCTGCAAGAAGGCTGGAGAGGGACTTTTTGTAAGGCATGTAGTGCAAGGACAAGAGGCTTTAAACTGAGAGTAGATTTAGAATAGGTGTAAGGAAGAAATTCTTTACTGTGAAGGTGGTGAGGTACTGGAACAGATTGTCAAGAGAAGCTGTGGCTGCCCCATCCCTGAAAGTGTTCAAAAGGCTGGGTTTGATGGGGCTTGGACCAACCAAGTGCAAGGTGTCACTTGGGGGTTGGAACTAGATGATCTTCCCTTCCAACCCAAGCCATTCTTTGATATTATGATAACCACAAGGCAATTGGAGATCTTTGCCCTCCTGGTTCGGATTGGGTGGAAAAGCCCTACCTTGCTTCTGTTCCCTGACCTGTGTCTCAGGATCCTGCCAGTCTGCTGGCAAACCTTTCCTTCCCGTTTCTCCCACACACACAGCAGAAGCAGGAAGGGTTGCTGCCATCATGGTACCGAGGGCTGGTATCCAGATTCCTGAACTGCAGTGGGGGCTTCAGCAGGGCCAGGGCAATGGGTGAGGGGTGAGCTGAGTGAGTTGTGAGTCAGGTATTGAGGATACCGTGGATTTACCCAGTTAAAGCTCAGTGAGTGTCCTGTTTTGCTCCCACTGGCTTGAGTGGGGCAGCTCCCATGGGCAGCACTGGTACAGGTGAGGGTCCTGCCCTGTGTGCCACCCACTGCTTGATTCAATTGCCCGGTTCACAGTGCCCTATTTTTCTCACTCCAGCTTTCCACCTCCAGTTTTATGCTTTCTCTGAAGGCAGTATTGCAGTCTGCCCCACACATTTCCAGGTTTATTCCTGGTTGCAGTTGGTCTCACCAAGTAGGAAAGTATGAATTTGCAACCTTGTGGTTATTTTTATATAAGAATGTCTTAATACATGGTGGATGTTTGAGTCTAGCTTTCGATGTTTTTCAAACGGTGTCTATATTTTGATTTTTAATTTGCCTCTGAGCAAGACTGTCTACAAACACTGGCCAAATCTGCCTATCTGGGACCTGGAAGGGGTCCCTGGAGAAAGTATTTCAAGTCATTTATTCAGCACTGGCTGCTTTTACATTTGGCTTGAAGTCTGACAACTTTCCACCAGACCTGCAGCATAGTAAAGCACATCCTCTCTATGACAGCAGGAGAGCCAAGGAACTAGCAGGTTGCAGGAGTGAATGCTATAAACCAGATGTTATTAGTGGGCTTCACCAAGGGTGGGAGGCTGAGTACAGTAGCCCTATTACAGCCTCCAAGGTGGGCCACAAGATTGCTGTCTTATGAGCAAGCTGTGCCTGCAGTATTTGGCTCAGCATCGCATCCTGAAAATTCCAGTGCTGAGAAGCACTTTTGCGCTATGGGTAAACTGTAAGCTAGATTTGAAAGGAATGATTTTGATTAAAATCAGCATTTCAGAGCCTTCATCTGGCAGCTGGTGTGGTGTTAAGGATGGACATCGTTGGAGACTCCTGTGGTAAAGAGGCCCCATGTCTGAGTGTTTAAAACCGGGTTCCATCCAGTTGTGATGGTGGTTTTTAACAGTCAGAGGAAAAAAAATATTGCTGTATATTTACACATAAGGACAGATTCTGCTTCCCTTAAAACCAATGGCAGAGTTCCCATTGATTTCCATGGGTGCCTGCCTCAAAATGTTTGAACAGTAAATATATTCTTCTGGGTGGGAAACCAGGATAGAAATCCCTCTCACAGCCTGCTCCCAGCACTGCAAATGTCAGGGTTTTTCAGCTCTAGGCACAGAAACACTAATTCTAATTTTAAAATCCTTTTAAACTTTAACAACCATATGTGGTCTTACTTCACAGCTGTCAGTCAGAATCAACAGCTGACATTATATTTTTCTATATTTACTTCTATTCCCCCTGTATGTAGAATTATTTCACTGATATTAATAGCAAATATATAGAGAGTAATTGAGAAATGTAATATCAGATACAAGCATTTGCTCCCTGAATGCTTTTAATAATAAATCTTGATGTGCTTTAATATCATTGACACTAGATGAGCTGATTTGGTATGGATTTTTCAGTGCTATGGCTTATGCTATATATCTATGTCCCAAAGTGTGTGTGTGGCTGTGGGCATGTATTTTTTACCTTTCTCTCCATCTCTATCTTGACTGAAAGCTTTAGAAGTTCATAGTAATTTGGGATTTTTAGGGACACAGCATATAAAATTTTTAAAAAATTACTTTTATTTAAAAATTCCTAGAAATTTGAGACAAAAACCTTTCTTCAAAATCTCTGAAAGCTCCTTAATGCAGAACATTTCCTCATAAACTTCTGGCTTTTTTTGAATCTGTAATGTATATACAGATTTCTGTTTCCAATTGTTTCCAGAGTTGTGTACAATCAACTTAAATTATACAGAGCCAAAACATTTGGCAAATTGCTGTCAACCTGTATCGACATTTGCAATAATAACAGTTGGTATCACTTAATGGAGGGTCTACATCCAGGCTTTGGAAATGGTTATGGTATCTGTGTGTTCAGTGGGCCATGCACTGTCCTGTCTGCTGCAGGCTGCTCCTCTCTGGCAGTCAGTGCTTTCCAAGGACACAACTGCATGATGGACAGCCGGAATATCCTTAAATTCTTGGTCTGAATAAGCTGTACATTTCTTCTGTGCCCTGAAACAGGCAGTGAGATGGCACAACAAAGACACAGAAAGGAAGGAGAAATAGATGAGCAATGGTCTTTGATTACCCAGGCAATCAGAGAAAAAAAGAGGAAAATTAAAAGAGAGAGAGGGAGGGGAATAAAGAAGATGCTAAAAGAGAGGAAGAATCAGAGAAGTAACAAGGAATTACAAAAAGCAAGTAACCAGGGTTCAGCTAACATATCTGTGCTTCTGATACCACTCATATATCAACCCATTCTTAAGCCACACACACCTGACAATAAATTGCACCACCCTGGAAATGTTAACCTTGGAAATAGTTTTGAAAATGCTTCTTACTCATTTTTTTTTGGTACCAGTGGAATATTAAGCAAAGTTTTGAGCCTGTGCAAGCGTTCTTAACCAAACTATGCCCAGTGCTTGTACAGTGAAGTCAAACACCTTTGTAAAGCTAAGAGTTCACCAGCCTTTCCTGGTTTGCTGTGATGAATTTGGCTACTAGAACTTATGTCTGGAGAAGCCACTCTGTTAAAATAACAGGATTTGGGTGGGTACCAACACTTACAAGTTGTTCTTCTCTTGTGTGAGAGGAGTGCCACTTAGGATAGAAGTTATTAGCTCTTACAGAAGCCTCCCAAACGGAAAGAGTGAAGAACAGAAGAAATCACAGCAGAGGAGCAGAGGCTTTCATTGCCCATCGTGCCTTCTAGGTCAGCTTTTACTCATGTTGGGATAGCAGGGTTCTGTGTGAGGATGATACAGCCAAAGTGGAGGCAGTGAAACCTCTGCTTCTCACAGCTTTTGGGGTCCTGAAAGGGAAATGGTTCTTATGTACTCCTCCTGCTTTCAAGAGAGAACAGTGACAGTAGCCACTGGCCCCACTTGCTTTCTCAACATAGACGCAAATGAAAACTCATCATCAATTTCTTTTCAACTCCTGTGTTCTTGCAATGGAAGAGTGAAGTAAAGAAAGAACTCACGTAATTTGAAATGTGTAAGCAATGACCTACTAAATTTGTACTTTGTGTTAGAGGTGGCTCTTTCTAGAAATCAGATTGTGAGAGCGGCATCTTCGAATGTTTTTCAATGGTTTGCAGACTCACATTCAAATTTTCTTCTATCAGTAGCTACATGCAGTCAGTAAAAATAACAAGATAACCTAGAAGGAAGAAAAGCTCACATTTATTTCCTTACTTTGGCACAAATTACTCACTAGTCAGAATTTTTGAATCTCTTCACCTTTCTGAGGTAAATAAATTGAGTGCCATGCGTCTTAATATGTATGGGTCTTTCATATAAGATGTTAAAAACTGCATTGTGGAGATAATAGATCCATTGATGAGGGACCAGACTGGGAACTGGCTGAGCTGGGTTCTCCTGTAGGTTCTCTCTGTGAGTGGCTGTGTGGGGTTAAGAAAATCACTGAGCTTTGGAGCCCGTATTTTTTACAGCCCCTCTCCCAGTAAAGCCCTTGAGGGTGTTGAAGTCATCATGTGCCGATGACCATGAGAGACCCATCCTCCTATATCCCTGTGCATGAAAAGACAGGACTTTGGGGGTTTGTTTGGTCTCTAATTTACTTGATTTTGCCCTTAACCCTCATTTCCTGTGCTGTGCAACATCTGTTGCTGTTGAACATAGAGGGGTTTTCAGTGGTGTCTCATCAGTGTATTGATTCACAAGTGTATGTTCTTGTTTCCTGGTGTCCTTATTACTGTGGGTGGTGGTAACTTGGTGTAAGATCCACCAAGACAGCCAAGACAGTATATGAGTATGAAGCAGTCTGTTACTGTATTGTTAATGGTTGACAATTTGATAGTTAAAAAAAATATACGTGTTAACCTACACAAATAGTGGGGGCTTTGGTTACTTATAATACTGAAAATGTGACCCTGTTTTAGGTGTGCCTGAAATGTTTTACTTTTAACTTCTTTTTATCAAATTCTGCTTTTTTTTTTAATTGAAAAATATAACTTTGAAATGTTTCAATTAGCATCAGTGCAAAACATTTCAGCTTTCATACATTTTAATCTTTTTTTGTCAGAAGTGATTGTGAAATTCAGAACAACTTCATTAATGGTTTCCGCTGCCCAGAACCACATAGTTCTCTGGATAAGCTCTTTGCCAAAAAAGCAAAGAAATCAATCTACTCGGTTCTATTTATAAACAAAAATTTTAAGAATTCATCATTGTTTTACAAAGCTTATTTTGCAGACCTGTCTCTTACTGAATAAATTGGATTAATTTTCATTCTTGTAGTGTGTCTGTTCAAAATAAGAAACCCAAAAATCATGGCTGCTTCTCATGGTTTTGAATTTATTTTCAGCTGTGGCAACAACACATTGTGATATTTGTTGTCTGTGTTGATGTGGACATTTTCCACGCTTCTGCATTGTCCTTCCAAAGTGAGAGGGCTTCAGACTTATGTAACATAGCTTCAGATTTTTCTTCTCTGTGCTTCTTTCTCAAACATTTGACTTTCCTGACTGTGCCCACAAAATGGCAACAATGCTGCAAGGTCACCAGGGAATGCTAAAAAACTCTCCCAGGGAAAGGCAATTGGATTAATACTATGGATTAGAATATATTTGTGCTTGACTGTTTTTCCAATATCTTCATTAGCACTGTTGTTGATAACATAGCTTTTAATAGCTTTTATAACCACAAATGCGGCAAGGAATGAAGCAAATAGGTCATTAATCCCTTAAAAGTACAATTTAATGCAATGCTTCATGACAGGAAGTTAACAGGATAATAAAACCTTTACTGTTTTAAGCCACACTTAATATTTTTATGGCACAGTTGGCTTGACAAAATACTCTTTGTGAGTCATCACTTCAAAGCAAGGTCCTGGGGACCAATTAAAGTTGTGTCTGCAACCCCCATGCATAACTGCATGTAAGCGTGAGGTATTTCAAAATATCTCTTTCAAGTAATAGGAGTTGTACCAAGATGAAGTAAAAGGGACCTTTTGCTTCAAACCTTTTAATTTAATATGCCCATGTGTGGAGACACCTTGGGGAATGAGAAATTGATTTTCATTCTTTACATGGATCATGCACTAATTTGCACTGTCAAAATTGTCCGTGACATTTGTCTTCCAAAAATTATATCCTTGACAGACAAACAATAGCAGGAGAGATTGTCCTTGATTTCAAGCTTTATCTTGACAGAGACCAGAATGCCTCTATTACGGCTAATTAAAAAGTGAAAAGCACAAAAGTAATTGCCTTGCATACAGTTTGGAACTCCTGGGCCAATGGAACTGAATGGATTAAGGACAAAGCAATGATTGTAGGATTTTCTGTTCTATTTTAGTCTATGCCAATAACCTACTGTTTGACCAGGCAAGGTGTTTAACATCCCACTGGTTGATTTCCACTTTGAATGAACTGGAAATATGTCTGTGTTCTGGTGTTACTGATATTGCCAAACACCTAATGGGGATGTTCTCATCTGAATGGCATAGTGAGCATTTTTGTGTGAATTTTATAGATTTCGGGGCAATCAGCTTGGGTGGAAGCTCTTTATAAGTAACATGATGGCTTTCATACTGGAGCAAGTGACATCCACATTTTTGTTGGTTTTTTTGGGGATCATCTGGATAGAATCCCTTTAATTACTCTGCAAATAGCAAGTTTGCAATGATAATTCATTGTTGTAGGAATGGGACAGCCAATCTATTATTTTTGTGTAAGTAGAGAATAAACATTAGATGAGCTGTGTTTTCTGACAGACACCATGTGTTTATGGAAAAATAACTCCCTGCTATACTTGGATATAATGTCTTCATTGTGCTTATTCTGCAAGAGATAATTTGTGCTTCAACGAGCTTATAATAAAATACTGATTGTTATTGTGACAAATATCGCTGGCAGACAAAAATGGGGGGTCAACAGGCAGAAAGTGATGTAATGAATCAGAAGTGAGAACTAGCTCTGTGTTTCCTGGGTTGCAGTTTGCAGCTGTGTTTTCAGGACTGTAATATCTCAAGTACTGTGGTTTCTTTGAAGAAAATTCTACACTACCAGAAAAAAAACCCAAGCAACAAAATACTGAATTGTTTAAAGATACAGCCACTTCTCCCCACCAGATAATAATTTCTCAGGCACTGACATCCCTTCCTTCTTCTTTCAGAATTTCCTTGGGTTTTGATTGTGCAATTTGTTTGTGGCTTGGGTTGGTGAATCAGGACTGAAGAACTGACTTACTGCTGTAAGAAATCATAGCATTTTTATGTGTTAGTATCCTAACAAGTTCATAAGAAATGTGCTGTGGAGTAGGAATAGATGTGCAAAGAAAAGGTACTGGCATGAGTGGTATAAATTCAAGATGCAGATGCACATGACAGAGTTCACATGAGAATATTTAGATTTCTGTTTTCTGTCTAGGAAGCATTTTTGCAGGAGTGTTTTTGTGAACAACCAACTGTTTTTTCCCTCACCTTCTCCTCCTCACATTTCTTAATTATCTGTCACTTCCATCTCCTTATCCTGTATCTCCATTTAGTGCCCTAGGAACATCTTGGGAGCTTGAAAGTAGACAGCTTTGGTAAATGTTTAGCAATGGCTCATGTACAGATTTCTGAATCCAAGGAGGTTTAACCCGTGGGAAAGTTTCAAGTCCCATCTTAGGACTAAGTTCCAAGTATTGTTAAATGGCTGAGGTTAGAAATAGTGGGAAAAGAGTAAATCGATGCAGAGCTGCAAGTCAAATCTTTACACCCTTTCTTTTCCCTCTCCCCACAACCTTGCCTCATGCACTGTTGTTATATGAGTCAGGCTGTTTCTCCCTCTGCAACACCCCTCTAAGTGGGAAAGTGGATCTATAAAAACTAATAGAAATGAGAGAGAGAAAAAAACCCCAACCAAACCAACTCTTGATCTTTAGACTCAGAGACTTTGACTGAGAGCCAAGTATTTCAAACAGCAGCCCTTTCATAAGCAGGAGAGCCTGTGCTAGATCTGTTGGGTATGCAGTGTGACCACATAATGCTCAGCACATGTCAACAGAACTGATAACCAAATTGTACCTCTCAGCCTCCCATACAGCAGAGCTTTGGCAGGCTTTCAGTCTCTCAGTCCTAATTAACACACTATGACTAGAAGGTTAAAGCCACAGCTTTATTTACTGCACAATTAATGGGTAAACATGACTTAATCATAACTTAAACATTCAGCATTTACGAGAAAATTTCAAAATCCTTTTAGGAGCCCTTTTGACCTTGAGCCTCCAAGCAGATCTCTTGTAATGCAGAATTAGCTGCCTGTTCCACCAAGGGACATGGGGGCTCTCTGTGACACCACAGATTTCCATCCTTGAAAAAATTAAAACCAACATCAACTTAATGGACATTCTTGTCTGTGGGTCCTATCCCCATGTCAGGGTTCTTCTGGGCTAAATCTGCATCCAATGGCATCTGAGCACTGGCTTCAGTGAAAATCCACAAGTATCAAGATATGTCCTTGTTGTTCTTGGATCTCAGCAACTCTGCTGTGGCCCAAACTGACCCCTCAAGCTTTGATGGAAATGCAGCAGCTTAGTCCTAGTGCTGCAGAGACCAAGACATGTGCTTAACTTTACACCTTGTGGACTTGTTAACTTTAATATACTAACCACTGAGAAAGTTTGGCATCCATGTACTGTTTGTTTATCATGTTTGGACCTTTAGATGACAGCTGAGTTACTCAGTTTTAGTTTTAAGTACTGTAGAAACCCACCAATATAAATTGACTTCAGCAGCAAATTTCTTTTCGCTTAAGGCAACTGGTGCCTCAGTCTCAGTTTATGGTTTGTTTCACACCCAAACAGACATGTAATCCTTTCAGTTAGAGTAGATATTATACCATGAGTGGGATCCAATCTTAATCTCTGGGGAACCACCACAGTACAAGGCAATTGTGTTGTAGGATAGAATTACAGAATCATTTAGGTTGGAAAAGACCTTTAACATCATCGAGTCCAACTGCTAAGCCAGCACTGCCATGTTCACTGCTAAATCATGTTCCTAAGTGCCAAATCTGCAAGTCTTCCAGGGATGGTGGTGATTCCACCACTGCTCTGGGCAGCCAGTTCCAGTACCTGACCACCCTTTTAGTGAAGAAATGTTTCCTAATATCCAATCTAAATCTCCCCTGGTGCAGCCTGACACCATTTCCTCTCATCCTGTCACTTGTTACCTGGGGGAAGAGCCCGACCCCCACCTGGCTACAACCTCCTGTCAGGTAGTCACAGAGAGTGATAACGTCATCCCTGAGCCTCCTTTTCTCCAGGCTAAACATCCCCAGCTCCCTCAGCTGCTCCTCATCAGATCTGTGTTCGAGACCCTTCTGCAGCTTCATTGCCCTTCTCTGGACACGCTCCAGCCCATCAGTGTCTCTCTTGTAGTGAGGGCCTCAGAACTGAACCCAGGATTCGAGGTGTGGCCTCACCAGTAGCGTGGTGGCCACCAGCTGCACCTGCTCCATAATGGACCATTCCCATACTCAGAGTTAGGCAGTTGTTCCTCATCTCCAGAATCAAGTGATTTACACATCACCAGGTGTACAGGCACCACATTTTGATGGCACCCCACCACTGCCATTACTAAATGAACAGCTGTCTCACTGGTAGAAAGGATGTACATCCTAGAAAGGATGGAAGGGGGAAAAAGCTTTCCTTTTCTGAAAGCAGAATGACTTTGGTAGATAAGTGGTATCTACTGAAATGAATTGAGTGTCAATATTGTGCAGATCAACACAAGGCAATTATCCACTGTGAAGAATACTAACCCTTTTCCACCTGAGCTCCTAATTTTTTAATACCATCATTGCTAGCAGCACACTGTTTCTGCCATTGTGGTAAAGGCTGAACTGGCAATTTTACCTCTCCCACCCCTAGTTCAGGCTGCAATATGAAAATTCTTTGGCAGGAAAAGAGGTGAAGTAAAGAAGGAGTAGCTGGTATCAAATAGACTGGATCAAAAGAAGAATTTAAAAAAACACATTTAAGTATATTACTGTATTTTGCAACCTGTAAATTGCAACAGAGAATAAAACCAATCAAGAGAAAGAAAATTGTTTGTAATTTGTTGCTGGAAAGTGCTGTTTCTTAAAAGTCTTGGTGCTGTTGCTAATACCCAATTTTTCCATAGTCTTATGTAGTTCTTCTAGGTACCAAAATTGCCACATCTGCTACCATGCAAGGAAGGACATATAAGAAGAAAGATGGATGAGTAGAAGCTGATGCTTCCAGCACAAGCTGAGGGGAGACAGCAGAGTACAGTTACTGTGAGCTGTCAGGAAGCTGTGCACTTTAGATGGGCAGATTTGAGCCCTGTATGTGGGGTGCATTCCTTCCCCTCCCTGATCCCGTGAGCTTCTCCCAACCCTTTAAGAGGCGTTTCCTCTTCCAATTCAGTCCATGCTAGAAGTTGATACAGAGTGGGAGGAACTGCAGAATAAAGGAAGCTTTGTGGTTCTGGGACTGGCCGGTACATTGGCAAAATTCCTAGGCCCTCCTACTCACTGCTTCTCCAGCTGCCCATGGTGTTTGCCACCTGTTGGGATGTGCCCCGTGACACAGGAGGTAACCACTGTGCATTACACTGCTTCAGATCTGCATTCAGACAGTCCTGTGAGACTGTCTTGCAGTGGTGAAAATAAATGAAGATTTAGGAGTCTGATCTTCTATTCCAGCTCTCCCATTGACTTACTTGCACTGAGAGGGAAACCAGTCACTCTGACTTCCATGCTGCTCAGCTTTCCTGCCTGTACTAGTGGAGCTAGTGGTGCTTATCAAGAAAACATCAGTGACATGAAATATTCATTGTGTTTGGAGAAAGCTTTAGTTTCATGGATTTGTGGTCCCGTTGGAAGTGTCGAGTATTTCTAATATAGGAGAATATGGTGGTTTTTTGCTTCCTCTTAATGTGTTATTCACTTCTTGGCTTCAGGACTGATGTGCACATCCTCATGTGTGTCTGTGCCAGCACTCAGTTTCGTGTGTGCCAAGATAGGTTACAGTGTCTGTATTTACTATGTACAGCCTACATACCGCCTTTGTGAGTAAGTATGGCAGCAATGTAATAGAGGAAGGGGGGCAGTATCCGTGTGTCTGTATATAAGATCATATATTTGTACAAAGTGTGTGTCTGTGGGCTTCAGAGACTGAAGGGAGTCTGTGGTTCAGACAGTCTGCCTGCTTTTTTCTTTTTTTTTTTTTTTTCTCTGAAGGCAGCAAAATATGTTGATATGGATTTTTTTTATAGGAGCTTTTTGTGTTTTGAGTTAACACATTTCCCTCACATCAGATCTTGCCAAACATCATTTACTTACTAGTACTGTGAAAGTAGGTAACCTGAAGGCAGCACCATTCCCTGTTGTTTGCTTCCAAACTGCTCAGAGACATGCTGTAATAGGACTCCCAGTGAAAAACAACAGAATATCAGCATGAGCAGGAAAGCTGAGCAAAAATGCCTGTGCTTATGCTGCATGTGTGCTTAAATATTTAGCTGCAGTAGTGCCAAGGTTGTGAGTTTATAACACATAAATACTGCCACTGACGTGCTCTGTGGAACTGTGACCCAGTAACTTCATTTGTGAATTATATCCAGTGTGATACTTTTGTTCAGTATTCTCACTGGTAAAATGAAGTTTTAGTCATGGTACGGATGGGAGAAAGAGAGAAGCTTCATACAGAGTAATCTGCAATGGAGTGCAGAATTTTCATTCATGAGAACAATGTTTCCGATTTTTTTTTTTTCTCCTAGAAATGAAATGCCTGCAGTAAAAAAATACAATACAAAGGAAGTGAACTCTTCCTGACTGCTGGAGTTTGCAAGTAATCACCTCTTTTTTTTTTCCTCCCTCTTTTTTCTTTTTTGTTGTTACCAACTATGAAGATTTCTCAGTGGAAATAAGCTATTTTGTCTATGGATAGATCGTTCATCAGAGGGATTGAAATACATTCTTCATGAGCATGCTGAACATACCCAGCCATTAATAACAACATTTTTAGTGGTGAATAAAACAAAGGATATTGCACATTGCCAGTAGGGAAATTGATTTATCATGCTTTGGTTTGGTCTGCATTAAGAAATGTCACACATATTCGAAGTGTTTTGCATAGCTAGTGTCCTGTGTTTTGCCATACAAAAATCTCTGCTTAACTCTCCTTTGGCATCTTTTTCTTGACCTCATGTCAGCAAGGAAACAGTACTTTCCATGAAGTATGTTTAGGCAATTTCCAGATATACTTTTTATAAGATATATATGTGTGTGTATATATATATATATATATAGTGATGCATGTGTTTAGGTATTTTGGTTAATTAGACCAAAAAGCTTCTCCCAAAAGCACCACATGGGAGTGTGTATACACCGACTTTGTATAAAATCTCCGAGGATGAATTACTGATGCAAAGGAAGACTTGCTGCTTCTCAGCAAGGAACTTGCACTTCTGGACTTTATGTTTTCCCCCTTGCAATCAGTGGCAGTTAAAACCAGCTTTATGACTTACAAGGCAGCTTGGAGAGTGGTGCAGCCAAAGCAGAGTTGCTGCAAGAGGAGTTCAGTTTGCCTGTGTGCACTAGGTTGGTTGGCACACTCTCAGATAAGTTTAACTTGAATTAGTCAAAACCAATAAGCTGTCCATGATATGCCCATCCAGACGGGATATAAGGCGTAGTATCCCCATGGACTCTTTCAAAACTTCTTTTCAGAGCTCTGTGAATGTAGTCAATGAACACTGTTAGGCTAATGGGGATGATGCTACTCTAAGTGTCTGTAACTCTTCCCCCTACTTCTTGAAAGACAAAACGTATTTACATTACATCCTGAAAAGGAAATTTAAAAGACTAAAATTGTTAATGTCCAGATTTGGCCTGAGGTTTTCGCGTTTGTTTGCTGTTGGGTTTTTTCCTAAGCTTATTGAGGAGACATACAAGCAAAATTTGGAAATTCCTTACTGTGGCTGATTTTGAGTTCATTGAGCAGAAAATAACTGATCAGAACATACATGGAAATATTTTTGTGTGGCTTTTTTTGTTTTCAGTGCTAACACAAATAAACTGTTTAACTGATTTTGTATAAACTTTCCAAAAAAAATCTCAAGCACGGAAAATTTCATCCCAAAATGGAGTTTATTTGAGAAAATTACAAGCAACAGAAAAAGAGGGCTAGAATGGAAATCTGAACTCCTCATTAACGAGAGTTAAGTGCCAACTTAAATGCCAGGGTTTTTTTTCTGTTAATATTTGGTTTAAAGTTACATACAGGTTTGGAAGAGCTTAGCTCTTTTTAACCCCTTTTTTTATTGCTGCCACTGACTTAGTTTTGTTTCAAAGTGATGGCACGGGTTCAGGACTCTATAGCTGTCTTCACCACAGCAGTAGACATGTTTTTTAACGTTTTATTTCAGATCATCACTTGAGACTGTCTTCACACAGCCTTAAAATGCACACAAATCCCTCTCCCTTATATAGGCTAGATCTAAATATTTAGTGCTACAAGCCAGTGGAGATCATTAGTGCTAAGGAAGGCCTTAGGCTGGCAGATTATGGCTTCTGTTTCTCTCTAACATACCTAAAAGGTGTGCATGAAGCTCACTGAAACACAATGCAGCCAAAACAAGGATGTACTTTGTTTTTAGTCCTTAGCTGGGGCAGAAACCTGCACAGCTTCATCTCTGAAAGCAATGGCAAGTAATGTTTTGAGCACATGTCACACTTTTCATCTGCAAATCTCAGTGCCTTTAGGACAGTGGGGAGATGGATGTTATTTGACTGCCTTTACTCTTGATCTAACTAAATATGGAGATTGCTGTGGTCTGATGGATAGGACTTGCATCTAACTCCTTAGCAAGCAGCTAACTCCATTCCTGGCTCTGCAGCAAATTCCCTATGTAACCTCTGGCAAACTTTCTCTTCCTTTGCTCCTTCCTTTGGAAAATTCCTCTGAATTCAGGGGGGCATTTTGTTGAGGGAAGGCAGGATGAGGAGTCACTTTACCAGATTTGGAGTCTCTTTTGCTTTTTGAAGGTTAGCCAATTCAGTTCTGAGACCAACAGTGAATGTCTCCTTTGCAGTTCTTAAGAGAATTGTCTCTTTTCCCAGTGATGTAAATTTTGTTTACATTTTATACTTTCTACTTTTAAAATCCTCCCTGGTCTGTCTTTGTTCCCAGTTTTTTTAGTCCAGAAGATCTTTATTAGATATACAGAAGAAAGGATCCAAGTATGTATTAAAAGCAATTATAATAACTCTTAATTTAAAAATTGCCTATTGCAAACATTCATAAAGCATTCAAGTGGTCAGTGATATTTCACTGTGTACAGGAGTGAGCACATCTCTTATTTTTAAGTTATGAAAATGTTTAAGTTTTCTATAACTGTGAGGAAGAATCTAACAACCCATGCACTTGGAAAAGCAGGCCTACAACTCTGGAACTGCAGCTCTGAGGCAGAGATCCCTAACAATTGAAAGAAGACAATTAAAAGAAGACTTCTGTCAAAAATGTTTCTGTCAAGCACTGACAGTCTACAAAACATGCATGCAAACGAAATGGCAAGGTGCCTGCACACTGAGGCCATAATCAGGCAGCCTGAGCCACACAGTGCCAGTACCCAGTTTTTCCTATCAGTTGTTTTCCAAAGTCTCCATTCTTAGTGTACTTCAGCCCTCTAAACCATACATCAGAGGCCTTCAGAGGTGCTTGGCTTTCTCCACTGAGTAAGCATAGGGACTGCAGGGGGTTATAGGCTGCACCTCAAATCCTGTGTTCAGTTTTAGGGACCCTCACGACAAGAAAGACATTGAGGTGATTAGAGCGTGTCCAGAGAAAAACAGTGGAGCTGGGGAAGGGTCTGGAACACAAGTCTTATGATCTGAGGTAGCTGGGATTGTTTAACCTGGGGAAAAAAAGATTCCAGGGGACCTTATTGCTCTCTACAACTCCCTGACAGGAGGGTGTAGCCAGGTGGGGGTCAGTCTGTTCTCCTTGTCTCCCTCCTCCCAGGATGAGAGGAACTGGCTTCAAGTTGCACCAAGGGAGGTNATTAGAGCGTGTCCAGAGAAAAACAGTGGAGCTGGGGAAGGGTCTGGAACACAAGTCTTATGATCTGAGGTAGCTGGGATTGTTTAACCTGGGGAAAAAAAGATTCCAGGGGACCTTATTGCTCTCTACAACTCCCTGACAGGAGGGTGTAGCCAGATGGGGGTCAGTCTGTTCTCCTTGTCTCCCTCCTCCCAGGATGAGAGGAACTGGCTTCAAGTTGCACCAAGGGAGGTTTAGCTTAAACATTAAGAAAGATTTCTTCACTGAAAGGGTTGTCAAGCATTGGAACAGGCTGTCCTGGGAAGTGGTTAAATCACTATCCTTGGAGGTATTTAAGAAATGTGTAAATGTGGCACTTGGGGACACGGTTTAGTGGTGAACAAGGTGGTGTTAGGTTGATGGTTGGACTTGATGGTCTTATGGGTCTTTTCTAACCTAGATGATTCTATGGCCACCCGAATGTGGTTCTTAGGGCCTAGGTATGTTCCCACTAAATGATATCAAAGCCTTCACTCTCATCACTGGAAGCTGAAGTGGACTTGTCTCTCCATAGCAACAGTTAGTTAAAATTTACAAAACTATAAGCCATTGATTGAAATTTCTAATCAATTCATATTCTTTAGCCAGACAATTCCACCACTGGTTAGACATAATTCTAGAATTCTTAAAATGCTCTGAAAATTTCAGCCATTTCTTCTATAGCAAATTTCTCCTCCTTTAATTACACAGAAAGCCTTAAAGTGTAAC
This sequence comes from Pachyramphus minor, assembly GCA_013397135.1. Classification (NCBI taxonomy): domain Eukaryota; kingdom Metazoa; phylum Chordata; class Aves; order Passeriformes; family Tyrannidae; genus Pachyramphus; species Pachyramphus minor. Next base: position 607,907 of record VYXB01009652.1, read on the forward strand.
AAGCTGCATTTTGCTGTTTCCATTTTTCAGTAAGATGGACAAAAATACAATCTAATGAGCAAAACATTTATTTTGGTACAGGATTCTTCCTGCTGCTTAATACTGTTTCCTTCTGCGTTTTTTTCGAGAGTGCATGGCTTTTCACATTGGCAGGATGTGTGTGGACATGAGCTGAATATATATTTGATCTTAAATTTGGTTGCAAGCACTAAGTTGTTGCACAACAATGCCTGCATGAAGGCAACATTATGTCAGCTCAGTAGGGTGTTATGATAAGGGAGACTGGGGCCTGCTCTTAAACAAGCAGAGTCCAGCATTTTCTGAAGCAACAATACTTCTGATACGAACACTTACTTTTTACATAATCTACAACTTGGCCTATAGCCTTTCTTATGAAGCAGATACAACCCCCTCACAATTAAAACACATTTTGGATGTATTTTTTTTTTTAATAATAGTAGCCCTTTGAGGATGCTCAGTGCTGTCACTGCATGTTATGTAACTGTATTGGGAAATGAAGTGGCAACTCAGTGCTGTGAGACTTATGCTGATTGTGGTGGACCTGGAATGAAAATAGAGATACAAGCTCAAACACTTATATGGACAACATCAGTTCCCTTCCAGATGCAGATACTTACATTCATTTCTTCCCTGCAGGAAGCCCTCAGGCTAATATTTGTTAGGAGAGAGCTGTTTGCAACTCGGGTAAATGCAGTGTGTGTGTGTCTCTCTCAGAAATGCTCACAGTTTCCAGCTAACACAATATTGTTCTATGACTGGCACTATGTTACGTCTGCATTTGAGCTATTTCTGGTTTTTGGCCAGAAAAATCCCAACTAAATCCAACTCTTGGTTTTCATGGAAGGGCCCCTTGCAAAGGTACATCATCCACTTCAAGGTCCACCCGGACACACTTTCTTTGGTGCTGATTTATGCAACCTGACACTCCACTGTGGATATTTCCTTCTGGTGATGAAAATAGCTTAGAGTGGCAGAGAGCTTCTTTTCTTTCTCACAATTTCCCCTTTTTGCTGTCCAGGAGATACTAATGTTGTCTGTCAGCTTGGAGCTTTATGCTCCCATCAGTTTCTTACCAGTCCCACTGCTACTTTATCCTTGAATGAATGGTGAGACCTGTTGTCACAGTGACTGAAAGGCAGAAGGGAAAGAATGAGGTGACCTTGCAGGAGCTCAAGAACAAGGTGGGATCTGGCAATGAAACTCTGTGGGTGGTTTTGAGTTAGTAAGCTGGGGCTGGGCTCAGTGCTGTAGGTCAATGAGCAGGGAATGTCTCATTCTCTCTTCTTTTTCTGCTGTTCCCAGCCCTCTACCCCAAAGCTCTGCTGCTCTGAGAGACCAAGAAGTTGATTCTACTGCTTTTGCAAATAACACTGTCCACCACCACAAGTACTGTTGAATTTTGACTTGGGAGGGTGGGAAGCTGTGGTGAAAGTGCTTTGACCTTCACATGCTTTTTGCAACACACTTTTTGCTCATTCCTCCATTGCCCTCCATCTTTCCCAGATGAGTGGACATGCCCCAAGGCACCATTATAGATGGTCTGCAGAGAAGGAACACAGTGAAACAAAAACCAAGAAGTAACCAAGCTCTTAGGCTTATTTAATGATATCTTCTATTTTTTAAGGGGGACTAGTTTTTAAAAGCTTTTGGATTATTAAAAATCTAGTCATTTAAAATCCTGGTAGGATCTGCTTATTCAGATGCTCAATTACTCTTCAAAATCTGGTCATCAGAGCTGTCCTTCCATACAGATTTTGGGGGCAATTTTTGCTGTCACCTGTAAGAGAAGAATATATCTGCTGCTCATAAATGTCAGATAACCTTCCAGAAAGCATAAGAAAAGTTGAAGAAAAATAGTTATATATGGTTAGAACATGGGTGCAGTATTATTGTGAATGTGAGTGACCAAATGCCTGAAACCAAAATGTAAGATGCCTGTTTTTCCTAGTAAGGCTCTGAAGCTGATACTCCATCGGTGTAGGAATGAAGCCAAGTAATATGACAAGTGAAATGTTGTGGTTCTGGGAATTTCTAGCAGGCTTATGGCTCACATGTGTACTTCATGTGAAAGCATGTCATGTTCCTGTCCTGGCTGATCTTGTGTACAGCTGTGGAACAAAAGTATGTGGAAGAAAGATTGCATGCAAATCTCTCTTTTACTGTGCCAAACAGAGGTGTTTTAGTCCAAGAGATGTTAATTACTGGGGCTGGGCAAGGAAGTACTTTCAGCAAAGGACTTTTGCTCTGAGGAATTTCAGGTTTTCCCACTTGGGAATTTTTAATATGTCTTTTGATTCTAGAGTTTATAGGGCAATTTGTAGTGTATATTATTGCTAACTAGCACAGAGCTGCTACCAGAAAGATAGGTGCCAACAAAGCAAACAGCATCCTTTTCCTAAGAGAAAGGAGTTTTTGTTTACATATATCACTTTAGTAGGGTAGAAAGAGGTAATAACAAGATTGTCTGCAGAAGATAAACAATTCAGCCATTAATTCACAGAACGACATAAACATTGAGGCTGGAAAAGACCTCCAAGGTCATTGAGTCCAGCATTTGTCAACTAGACCAGAACACTGAATGCCACATTCCTTGAGCACCTCCAGAGATGGTGACTCCACCACCTCCCTGGACAGCACCTTCCAGGACAGCCTGACAACCCTTTTCATGAAGAAATTCTTCCTGATGTCCAGCCTAAGCCTCCCCTGGCTCAGCTTGAGGCCATTTCCTCCCATCCTGTCACTTGTTACCTGGGAGAAGAGGCCAACTCCCACCTTTCTGCAATCTCCTTTCAGGCAGATGTGTATTGATGTACACCCTTTTTAATTGTTGCAATGTGCTTTCATTACCTAAAATTTAGCATGTCAGTCATGGTAATTGACATTCTATTCCCTATCTGTAAACTTGTTCTTTTCACCATCATTAACATTTCTCAGAAGTGAGTCACTGAAAACTGCAATGACACATTCAGACACTGAAATTTATTGCTTACTTTACTTATAACGAATCTCTGATCCGTAATGTGATATAGATTATATATAGAATTGTAAATGTAATATTTAAGAGACTGCCAGACTTTCCATGTCTGCGCAGCTTCAGACCATCAGTGTAGCCTGAACCCCTGAACTCTTAATAGTGAAAGCACGAATCCTGTCAGAGCTAGACTTGTAATGAAGTAGTTCAAGCTATTGTCCTGATTGTTTTACAAAATGGTCTGAAAAAGGTGGGAATAAAATAAGCTCAAAATGGGGACCACACTTTCTCTTTGAGTTTCTGCAAAAGGCAGTAAGCATAGGGAGATTGGAACTATTGGCTGTCAATGACTTGATTTTACGTAGAGCATCTGATGTTTCAGAAACATCTGGCTCCAAATGGTGACAAAAGAGTTGAGAAGCTGTTTTTATGGGAAGTTTGAAGAGAGAAGTCAGGAATAATGGTTAGGGAAGAACATACCAGTAGATTTGATAGTTCAGTGACCTTTCTTAAACAACAAATAATCCCTCCTGGTAATATTGAGCTGTTATCCTAGTTAAAACCAAAAGGATTCTTCCTTCTCCAGTTGAACACTGAGAAGCCTTAGTTTCTTAAATTAAATTGTTTCATGACTTCTCACCTGCAAAGTTTTCCTGTTTTCTGAAGTCAAGAGATAAACATCATTCCCAAGTGGCTCAGCTGTACTGATCAGGGAGATGGATTAAGATGATGTTTCTCTCAGCCAACAAATGTGACAACCTGTTTTTATATGGAGTCAGTTTTAAGAAGTCTTACTTAAGAGAACAGAAAGAACTGAAGAGGAGTTTCCTCTGTGGCATTTCCTTCCTTCTCCCCCTAAATTTGTAATATGTAAATACTCCCTGAAATCATTGCTTGGAGTGACCTTGAATGGGTTCTCAACCTTTGATGAATTACTTTCAGGTTTTATTTCTGAACAGTTTGCACAGTTAGAGAAAAAAGATATTCCTGGGGGATTCCCTAGGAATATCTGTCTGTCTTGTTATGAGATACGTTTCTTGTACTGTCACAAGATGAAATGAGGGGCTCCCCTGACAAATATAAAAGTTATATGACAACCCATCTATTTTTAGATGATTTAAATTAGTCAAGAGGGAAAACCATTTGTTTCCAAGACTGTAATTTTCCAGATGACACCATTTTATTGCACGGTGCCATACCATGAGAAAGAGCATTCTTGTGGCTTTTGAACTGGAAATCCTGTAGGAATGCTATTTCTGGCATTTATTTGCTGTGAAGGGAGGCACACATGGAGAGCAGACAGACTGACCAGATACAGTTTGTGGTATTAAGGCATTCAGAAAAGTCCCTGCTGCACAGCCCTTTTCCAGTATACAGTGTGTTGAGTGAAGTTGAAAAATTATCAATGAAGTTCAAATCTGAAAGCCATGATCTGATCCGACAGCCAGACTTTCATGCTATTAATGTATTCCTTCCTCTTGCAAAAATGCTGTTTTCAGAATCCAGCTTTTCTGTCTTCATACACTGATGTTTATAAAATAATTCCTGGGAATGAACAAGATTTTGGTACAAAATGGGAATGAGAGTTGAATGCACACTTTAATGAGAAACCAAATGCTATCACTCCATTTTAAAGGGGAAAATATTTTTTATATGCACAAGTACCATGTACAAACACACAAAAGAAGATATTGATTGAAGAATGAATACAAGAGTAGAGAGCTTGGGCCCATACTTCAGTCACATTCTGGAACTGGCAGGGATAGTGGATTTAATGTGACTTTCTATGCAAGGAGAGGTTTTGCATGGCTAAGTGCTTATGAGAGGTGACCCTCTATAGCTTAAGACTTTGTACCATCAGATACTTTCTGTAGTCAGTTAAATAGAGCAGGCTGGGGGTTGTTTTTATTATTTTTCATTAAAAAAAAATAGAACTAGGCTCTGAAATTTTCTTGAGTATAGTTGTGCCTCTCCACAGCTTCTCTCTCAGGAACAGCTCTAAAATGATAGTCTGCCTGAACGGAGCAAAAACCCTAATAAATATGGTGCATTCCTCTTTAAAAAGTATATTTATTTAGTAAGTTTAGAAACCACTCTGAGGTTAGGTTACAGCTATTGGGATTAGAGGGCGTCTCGTGGGCAGTTCAGACATCAAGCTATAGGTCCGTGGAACGAAGCTGAGCTGTTTCTAGCCTCATGTCTGAATTATGAATTAGGTTCATTCTAATTCCAATGGGGTAAACCTCAGAGCAGTTTATATACTTATGGCTAAGTGCTCCTAAAATACAGGCTATTTATTTAAAACATACATGTAAAATGTAATATCTGAAAAAGATATCTGGCCTAGCAATGCTGGAGCGCAGCAACCCAGCCAAATAAAAGCTTAATTCTGACTTTGGAGCCCTCAGAAGGGCATGGCACAGCTGGCTTTATGCCACGTGCTGGTACTCCCAGGTAGGTCAGATCCCTGCTTGGCTTGGGGTGAACTGGAACAGCCACAAGACTAAATTAATTTGCCTCAGCTATGGCACTTGCCTCTTCCTGTGCCATGCCTGTCATGCCAAAGCTGGGAGAGCCTTGGGTCACTGATCCTCCCTTGAGGATTCAGGAAAGTTCTGTAGGCCAAGAATACTCTGCAGGGTTGGCTCCTCTCTCTTTATCACTGGAGTTGTGAAAAGAAGCCTGAACCTACTTTTTAGTCTAGTTGGATATTTGGGGAGCAGAATGGAGCTGCAGGGTTGGACAGAAAGCACAGGATTTATTAATAGCATCAGCAACTACTTCCATCTGGATCCACCCTGGTCTCTGAGCTCATTCTAGCAGCAGTGCCAGCTGGTGAACCTCTCACCCTAATCATGTGTCTTTGACCCCTGCTGCTGCAGTCAGGTAGCTGTGCCAAGCTGCATTCTGCAGCTGCCTTTTGCACAGAGCGCCTCTGACTTACCTCGTGGGGAAGAGCACTCAGTGAGGGTTCCTGCAGGAAGCTAAGCCATCCCTTCTTCTCTTCCTTTTGCTCAGGCTACTAGAGAATCTAAAGGAAAGACAGCATCTGATGTTATTTTCCTGGGATGGGAGTGGAACAGAAATTACCCACTATTTTCGGACATCTGAGCTGGCTCCATCACTATACAAAAAAAATGAGTCAGTTTACACTCTGGTTCTCTCTTCGCTCCTTACCATGCTCCTTTAATTTCCATTCCAGGAAATAAATGTGAAAAAATACCTCTCAAGTAATTACTTCTGTCTTGGCATTGAGATGTAGACAAATCTTCTGGAAACTACCATTCCCTGGTTTGGTCAGAAGGTTAAGATCTGCTGCAGATGCAGAAGCAGCAGATGTGTAGTGGTCACAAAGGGCAGATTTCTGTGGACACTGAAGAATTGTCATAGGGCTGAAGGAGTGCATAATTAATTCATGTGGGGATCCTGGGGCTAAAGATCACTTTATACAAATTTCTAGGAGTTGGCAAAACTAAATGTCACAAGCAAGCAAGTGGGAGTTAGAAACTGAGCATGGAGAAAACCCACTGTTATTGTTTTCTGTTTTCAAAGGAACTAAATCTCAACATTTTGTGTGGCAGCAGAGTGCTTACTCATAGTTCTTGAATGCCTGAGGCTGACCATACAGCATTAAGTATGTGTGAGTGTAATGCGGATATTAAAATAATCCCTCTCCCTTAGATGCCTAAATCAATTCAGAGACACTTGTGAGGCAATACTTCATCTGGCATAGCTGAATTTAGGGTTGGGCTCTGCTTGGTACAGGAAAAAGAAGTTGAATGCTTTCAGTGGACTGTTGGGATACCAGCAAACTTCCCACATCATTGGTAGGCATGAATGTAACTAATGAAGGGTTTCGGAGAATGAAATAAAAGCAATGAAAAACATGAATAGTGGATCTCAATCCAACCCTGTTGCTGTCCTTTGATCCTAGATATCCATGATTCTCCATCATCCCTTTCTGGGCATTGTCAAATGTGCCTGTATTATCAACAACCTCTCCCTGGGCTGTAGCATTCATATACTTGTGCATATATATATATATATATATATATGTTTTATTTAGATGCACTCCAAATGTGGAGGAAAGGTCACATCTAGAACTGCTTGATATTTTCATGCTCTCTACCAAGACCACTTAGTCAGTAAGGTTTGGTCAGATGAAGGTGCCTGCGTCACTCTGTTGTGACAGGCTACACATCTGTCCCCAGAGCTCTCTGGATTATCATCTGGGCTACTTTAGAGAAGATAGAGCAGGTCCTGGAAGTGTGATGGCACAACAGAGCAGACAGGATGGCTTGGTAAGGACTCAGGTGTGCCTAAAATGCATGCCTTGAATGGTATTTTCTTTGCTGATGACCAATGCATATGGCCAGAGGAAAAATTTCCAAGGTGTTGTAAGAGAATATGTATCGATCAGTAAAAGCAGAATTACAGGGGGAAAAAAATCCTCTTGTAACAAGATGAAGTACCTATCAGGTGACAACAACAGTTTATTATCCTTGGGCAAAAGTAATGGATATACTTAGACATAATCCTACCCTCAAGTGTTTTAATTCTGATGGAACTTCTCATTAAGGAGAGACATGAAAATGGAAAAGTACACACTCTAATGTTAACAATACCATAAAGTTGACAGCATTTCTACAAGGTAGATTGGCACCTAAATTAACTAAGAAGGCTTGAAATAAGATGGAAAAAAAAATTAAAATTAAAAGGAAGGAAAACTATTTAGTATGAGTCAGTATTTTTTTTTGTTTGATGAGTCTTTTCAGTCTGTGTTTTCACAGCTAATTAAGATACAAAGGGTAAGAGGATTAAGTCTTTGTTTTGTTTTACCTTCCCTGTCTGTTGACTAGCTAATCAAGAAAGCTCCAAGCCCAGGTGGGAGTTCATATCATTTACGATTTCTCTTCCTCCATATTTTACTTGAAAATGTACTTTTTTAAACTTGAAACTCATCCTATATATACCCTTGAAAACAAAAAAGACAAATGCAATGTGTTCAAAGTTCCCTGTCTCTTGGCCTCTTGATGTTGATATTGCAGTTGACATTGCTTATCTGTACAGAACAGAGAATATGCCAATACACTTATTTATTCCATGCAATGACCAAAATCACACAGTGGGCTGATCTATACACAATGCTGATATGACCAGACTTGCTTTCATATCTCCCTAATTTCATTTGTGAGGAGGTAATTTTTTTCCTCATCAAATATTTGTGGGTTATTAAAATCACCCAACAGGCTAATGAGCCCTACACTGATCCCCTGTATATTTTCTCAACTTAAGCAAAATCAAAGTTGTGTAACTCCAGGAGCACCTGAGGGGAAAAAAGCGCACATGTTTTAAAAAGGCACAGTTCCTGTTGTGTTGCCTTCTTGCTCCTGCTGAAGGAAGTGTTACATTTGTACTAGCCCACAGAATAGGTATATAGAGAAAGAATATGTAGAATATTTAGTATAATCATAGTATCACAGAATGGTTTGGGTGGAAGATCATCTCGTTTCAAAGCCCCTACCATGGGCAGGGACACCTTCCACTAGACCGGGTTGCTCAGAGCCCCATCCAACCTGGCCTTGGACACTTCCAGGGATGGGGCAAATAACTTCACAACCTCCGTGCAGAATGTAGCATCTTGTAAAGAAAGCTGCTTATGTGCAATCTGAATTTTTGGTTCATTATAAGTCAATTAGGCCATGTTATATTTCATGTCTATGGATTTAATAAAACAAGAGACTTCAAGGTTGGAGATCATTCTGGAGAGCTCAGCTTAAATTCCTGAAATGTAACTTTCCTTCTCTACTCATGGGAAAGTTTCTTTGCCTGGTAGAAGGAGTATGATTTGATTCTCTATATGGAAAAACTAGAGAAGGACATTCATACATACACACACACACAGACAAAAGATAACACCAAAAAAAGGCATAATCATGAGCATATTGGTTGGAATGAAGTTGTTTCAGATTCTCTCATGGCGTTCAGACTTTCAGACTCCTCCATTCAAAAACTCAACATGACAGGTAGACCAAGATAGTATAGTTTTGGGGTGATGAATCTAAGATTGAAACCATCTCTATAAGAAGTAACAGAAAACCTCTCTGGTATCTCTGTCAGCATGTCTGATGTTTTGAGACAGCCCGGAAGACATTTCATAAAACAAGCTTCCATGCCTCATTGCTTTATGTTGATTACTCATATTTTCCCTTTGTAGTAATGTTTTCCTAAATGCATTTCATTCAACACAGTGTTTCTCTGGCAACAAATGGCAGCTCATTGTTGAATAGCTAGCATTGCTTTGATGATTTTAGAACTTCAGTGCCCATTTGCATAGCAGAATCCTCTACAGATCTAACACAGCCAGTTCCTTGAGTCAAAATTTTCAGAAGTTTGAGCTTTAAAAGTGCACAGCTTTCAACAGCAGAAAGATGAGTGCTTCATCCCACAGAAGTGTTTGAGGTTCAAGAAAGGTTCCTGTATGGTGGTGAGGCTGATGAAAACTAAAATACCTTGTAAAATATTTTCACACACGTGTGCAAAGACACCTTGGGACAGCTAAGGGCTGTCTACTTAGGGCACTTATGTGGATTGACAGAGAATGACTTGGCAGAAGTTTAAATCCAGTTTTTTATATCCCAGTTGACAGCCCCAGTCAGTAGGATATCATCTACACTGAAGAAATTTGGTCAGCCTCTCCTGTTTCACATCAATGTGGTCTATGGTTTCGCTGCTTCCCAGGCAGCCTAAAAAGCAAATTTCCTCATTAATTGTTTTTGAGCAAATAAAAAAAAGATTTCAAATGCAGTAATTTTAATCTCTTTCATAGTCCCCCAAGGTACTGAATATACAGTGTCTGGCTAGGCCTAGCACTCCACTGGATTTCCTTGTGCTGCTTATTGAAACTCATATACACTTTATTTTGATGATGGCTGGCTGGGAGTCTCTTGGCAGATCTGTAGCATAGTCCTACTGTCATTTCAGAGCTGTTCCATTTATTTAAATAAATAAGTATTTTTTCAATGAAACAAAGTTTTGAACTGTATTCCAGGTGAGTGTCAAATTATTGAAACTAAACTTTGCAGAAAATTCCATTCAAAATTTAAAAGAGATTTTTTGAGTCAAGGTTTTGCTAAAGTAACATGTTCCCATTAAGAACTCTGGCTTATGGAAGTGGTATTTTTGACTTTAAAATATATGGTCAAAAGGAAAATAATGGATGTTTGTGTTTTTCTGCAGATACACGTGAGCTGAACTTCCTAACCCAAGCAAAGAAAGAGCAGGAGTTGTTTTATGGGGGAACTTGACATACTAATCCTACACTTTTAAACCACCATTACAATGCTCCTTCTTAGCTAATTAGGTCCAGCTATACTGATTATTGTGGGAGCTCTTCTGCCTCTGAAAGAAAAATACATTTATGATAGTATCCTAACTTGGTTTTGACAGAGGGAATAAACTTCTGGATTTCAGGTGTTAATTAAAGTGACCATTCTTCCAGTATGTCACTGTGCTCCCACTGAACTACATCAAGAAGTTTTTATGGGAACAAGGGTAGGCTGCTTCTGAAAAGCTGGCCTCACATTTCCAGAAGACCTTGGTTACCTTCTTAGGATGGTTGGAACCTCCTTAGTTTAAGAACATCCTTGCCATTAGGAGCTCTTGGTTACCTGGCCAGCTCTTATTCTACTGGCCTGAGAACTGATCGCTTGTAATTAAGTGGACACATCCATTTACGTCTTCAGGCTGGATCAACATGGAAAAATGAAGAACACATGTTTAAAGCACTTGAAAGGCAGTAAACCTTAAAGTGGCATTTAATCAACCTGTGGAATTTTTTGCTGTGGGACATGGAGGCAAATAGTTTTGGGACTCAGGGTAGGATTAAACACTTGAATAGGAATAATACCTGTAGTTAAGTTGTGAGGTTAAAGTATTACGAGGTTTATCAGTTCTTTTGCTTCTGGGCATAAACTGCCATCTCAGCTTGTGAAAGAACTCGTTTCTGCTCTTGCTTATTGCTCAGAGCCGTTTGTGGGATGTTTTCACAGGGTGTGGGGCACCTGAATAAGTTGGTGCCCGACGGGAGGACAGCAAACCAGAATGGTCAATAGCCCTACTGTGGAGCAGGGGCTGCCACACTGGTTTTGATCCCCCTGCTTGTGAGGGATTCCACAGTCCATGTGGGAGGAAAGCAGTATAGCCAGTGGGCTGCCTTACATTAAATTTTGTTCACAGAAAATTGTCAAGGCTGGGAAGTGATTTAACATCCAGTCACTGCATGGCCACTTTTCCATACAAAATAGAAGCCCTCCATTCTGTCTCTCTGTCTTCTGACACATGAATATGCTAAAAGGAATTAAACCCTCCCATCATTTGTTCTGAGACCTCACTTGTCTGCCCATTCTCTTCCTGTGAAAGTGGCTTGAACATTCCTGCCTTTTTAAAACTTTCCATGCTGTCTCTTCACAGACAGATTATATGTATGCGTGTTATAGCTAGAAGTAAATGCACAGGTATTAACTACAGCAGCAGGTGTTTAGGGGATTGTTCACCTCTAGAATTTTTGCACACCACCAGTTAAACAATTAGCTGTTTGCCCTCAAGGACTGGGGTTTATAAAATGGAACAGTTTACAGCAGGAGTGGTTCTGACTGGAGACGGCACCAACTGGGTGAGGGGTTTTGTTCTCAGACTTGCAGATTAAGATTAAAACTTTCAGTGGTTGTACCAAAGTGTTTCTTGGGGTTTAGACTGCAAAGCTGTGTTTAGGCTGCAGGAGAGCAGAAAGACGGTACTGTTGGTAAAGATGTTATATTAGAAAACAGGGCTAAGAGTGACTCTCTTCAGGCAGACATACAGTGACTCCAGACAGCCTTGCAGGAACATCTGATAGTCCTATCTCACAGAGATTAAAAAAAGGGAAAATGTTCTGACTTCTTTGAATGATTAACAAAATCACTGAGAGGTCTGGCTGAACCCAAACAAAAGCAAGTGATGCTTTTCCTCCAGTTGGCTTCAAGGAGCCAGTCAAGGTGTTAGATATGCTGATCTCCAAAACTGGGATGAAGGGATGAGAAACTCAATTTAAATGCTTCTTTTATTTCTGTACTCTATTCAGAGCTTTATTCCTACAGAGGGGAAGATGTTGGAGGTGCCATGAAATATGCTGTATCTCTCTATTGATCTGTGCATCCTTGGGTGCAGGTAGCAGGACATGCACTATCTGCATGGCATCTACTATCTGGAAATTTAATATATGGATCTACTGACCTTACACATCCCTTAAGGGACCATCCCTTTAAGACTCTGTGTCTGAGATGAGTTAAGCAATAGTGCAGATTACTGAATAAAGCAGATTACTGAAGGACAGTAATTCCCTCATGTTACAAGCTCTGTCATGAAGTTACAGTGGTCAGGGCCTTCAGTGCACCGGAAGACCTTGGTTACCTTGACTGAACTTACCCAGGGAGGCCATCCATGCAGCCCCTGCCCCTCAGTCTGTCCACGAGCTCCAGTAAGCTCAGTCCTGGGCTCCCAGAGTGCCTGAGAGGTGTTGCCTGTATCTTGCTGTCCTGATTTGCTGACTGTATTTCCAGGATGGACATCAGCCTGTGTTCTAGCCCTATTTCTGATCCCATCTCTGATCTGAGCTGCAACACTGGTAGTCTTCTCTCCATTTCTGTCTCCTATCTTTACCAGATAACTTGACTTCCTGCATGGACCTCAGACAGTGTAGGTAGCCTTGTCTCCAGCTCTGTCTCCAGCTCTGTCTCCAGGGACTGTTGTGTTATGCAGTAAACATGGAATAATCCAAAGTACATTTGGCACTGCGCTGTAGCTGTGAGGATATTACCTGGCAGAGTTAAAGTCAGAGAGAATTGCAGCTGTGGTGATGTGCTGGTTAATACTCTGTGGACTAATTTACTCACTGTGAACCACCCAATGGCATCCAGTTTTATTGTGCCTGTTCCTCTAGTTCAGACATGCAGCTAAACAATGTCCTGATTAGTTCTGTGCCAGAAGGGCAGCTTATACACCCTTCTCAGACAATGTATAACCTCCTTTTTTCCTTCCCGTGAAACCTCCTGGGGCCTGACATGTGTGGGAGTGGTGGAAAAAGGGAGGGAGAAGAGGAGGAAGGGTGAGAGGAGCAAATATCCCTTGCCAGCTGTTCCTGACGGAGAAAAAGGTTGTGATAGTAAATGATGCATTTTATGGCAGAGAGGAAATGCCTTCATCCCATGAGCTGTGGCTGCTTATGATCACTCTGGCCTGGGTTCTGGCTACCTGAGGAGGAGGTGGTAGGTCCCTGACTGCATTGGCCAGATGAGAGGTCTGCAAGTTGGGAGGTGCTGTTCCTGGTGGATGTAAAATACGTACAGGTGCTTCCTGCTGCCTGGCTCCAGCTCCAGCTCCATGTCAGGAGGCTGGAGGGCTGTGAGCAAATGATGTAGTTGTGTCTGGAAGTTCTCAGGTGGCAGATCACCCCTTGGAGACTGTCACAGCAAGTGTGGATCAGTACAGCGAGATGAGTCCAGAGTTGTGGAAGACAGGGATCTGTAATAGGCCGTACTTTTCTGACCTGGAAAAGGGACACAGGCAAGGAATGGTAGCAGGGTTTAGTTTGTGGAATTTTTTGTCACTGTTTTTTCATTTTTTCCGAAATGAACTTTGACCCTTCTCTTGAAATGACATTTTTTGACACTCTTTTGGTGGCACGCCTAAGGGATGGTCAAAAAGCTCCACAGGAAAGATCTGTGTCATGATCTCTTTTATGAAGTCCAAAGAAAAAGAAGCTTATACCAGGTCTAGCAAAGTTTGTAAGCAGAGCTTTAACCCTTTTGCAAGGAAGAACATTTTCTCTCAGCCATGAGGGCTTTCTTTTTCCCCTCAGTTTTTTTCTTCATTCTATTTATAGCCTGCTCTAGTTTAATTTTTCTTGGCCACCAGACAAGTAAGCAAGTTTTTTCTCTGTTGATCTTATGGCAGAGTTTGTTTATACATATACAACATCTCTAATTACATAGCAGTGTGATTCCCCATGAAACATCCCCTAGCCTCCACTCCCCAAATTCATATAGGACTTCTTTTCCGCAAAACCAAACACACTTTTAGAGTTTATAGGCAAAGCTGTTTTGTGTATATGTGATTTTCCCTCCCGTCTCAACCCTTCCCTCGCAAAAAGAAAAAGGAGGGGGGAAAAAAAAGGAGACAGGGCAGCTGGGAAATCTTAGACTAAAGAGCAGATCATATTTCAAAACATTCTGATCTAAAAATAAGAATTCTGTTTTCCCCTTCCCTCTCTTTCTCTCCCCCCTTGTTCTTCTTCTCAAAGTAATTAATTTTCTAAAGAAGTAAATTCCCATCCTGGGCATATATGAACCATGTCACACTTCAGTGAGATTGAATTTATTTCCAAGACACGGTTATGATTCTATGAATTGGAACTGGACTAAGAGCAAGCCTGAGACTATTGTAACTTGTGCAACATTATGTAATACTGCACATACATGCACAGATGTGTGTGGTAACAGGACTACTGAGGCTGGAATTCCTGTCAGTTTATGGAATTCATGTCAGGAATCAGATATTTTTAATTATTTCATATTAATTATCAAATATCTTGGCTTTGTGGACTTCTATCTCTCAAAGGACCCTTCCTACTGAATTTTATGGGTCTACCCTGCTTGTATGAAGACAAGGTTGTGTGAATTAGATTGGAGGACTTGGGTTGTTGGTTTGTTTCTGGTGTGCTTTTTTTTTTTTTAACTTTCATTGGTGTTTTCAAAAGCAAAGAAGAATTTTGCACCTTTTTGAGTGCCACTCTGCTGCAGGTAAAGAATGTAACAGCTTGTGAGAGTGCAGCTAGAGCCAATAATAATCTGACTGACATGTCCTGGCACTAAATGCCTATTAAAACTCACTCTGTCCTTTCAAGGTGGAGATTTTAATGCTGGGCAATTGTTTGAGCTGAAAATTCACTCTCTTTATAGATCCAAAGAGCCAACATCTATGAAAGATTCTCAGAAGGATCTAGTATTTCTACTCATGATAGAATAAATCCTTCAGCGTCGCAAAGTTTCCAAGCCATGGAAGTTTCCAAGTCCAGTACATGTTTCCATATGTAACACACACTTTTCCATGCAGGATCCCAAAGACTTCTTGGAAAACTGCAGTCAGTTGACTATGATAACATGGTAAGAGTTTTAGGAAAAAATATATTTACATTTAAGAATTTGTAGGGAATACAGCAACTCTCAGTAGAGGTTAACTGTGGTTTCTAGGAATAATAAAGGTCACCAGAGAAACAAATAACTTTGGATATTTGATGGGTCTGATACCAATGACAAATAAGCCACCTCTATTTGGAAAAGTTTGACAATGTATATACACTCCCTTCACAGAAAGGCAACTTCTTGATTTTATGTAAGATGTGCACACTTTTAAAGCCAGTTCCAAAGTAAAATCACTGATATTCTTTCCATGGATTTGAGAGAGTTCCAGTAGGTGGGAGGTTAGCTCTCCTACCTACACTGCCAGTAACCAGAAGAGGTTTTTTAAAGAGCTGTTTATTACATGGCATGGCAGAACAAAATTTTTCAATACAACCCCCTGTCTCCTGCAGCTTGCAGTGCTAACACAGGTTTGTGGTGCCTGCTGGAAGCTGCCTGGGTTTTTAAGGCAGAATTTAAAAGACTCTATCTGTTTTTTTCCTTCTTTACTTACGATGCAATAGAAGCTTGTATTAGCATCTATGAAATTCTGCATGTGTGAGAGAGACCATGACATTTGTTTGACACAGACTCCCATGCTGATTTTAGCAGAATTAGAGATGCTCTGCTACAGAAGGTATTGTACTTGTGTGGGCCAAAGTCTGTTTTTAGGCACAGAGATTACAGGGGTTGATAGCCCATGTACTCTTGCTGCTTTCTCTCTGCTCTGTGGCTGTAGCTTTTCACCTCTAATTGAGCATCATTGTCATCTTAATGGTGATTTGCAATGTTTCTACAAGTGGTTTTCAATTCGATGTCGTCAAGGATTAATAAATAAATAAATTAATCCTGGTATTTGTATGAACACAGTTGTTTTTTTTTTTCAGGTCAACAGATCTGAAAATCTTCAATATTCCCCATATAGAAATTTGAGGTGAGATCTTGCCTTCCTGGATTACTCTCTGCCAAAACCCCCTTGAAACAGAGATGAAACAGCACTATGGTGAACAGTCGGGTCCTTGTGTAACAACAGAAAATTGGCACCTTGCAGCTGTGCAACAGCTTTTATTTATAACTTTGCTGAGAAGTCAAATGAAATTATTTAGGAGGGTCCAGTTGGAAATCCAAAACAGATCCAAGCTGGCTAAGACAGATGTGTCCCTGGACTGCTGGCATGGACAGAAGTGACATGATTCTCATGAGGCTGATACAAAGGGGATATAACTACTCCAGAGGGGAACTGGGTTTATGGAATTGGGTAGTCCAATGACTGCTACAGGCATCAAAATGCCATGGATGTATGTCCTTTCTCATCCACACTCTGTGGACCCCCCTGAGGAATTTGCTTCTCACAATAGGAGATGCTGCTGGGGTGTCAGCAACTCCAAATCATAAATGTGCAGGATAAAAGGATAAAAGCACAGACAAACCTCACTGAATGGAGGACCTGGCTTTTCTACTTCCCTAATCTGTGAAAGCCCACATTCATGGAGCAGAGAAGAGCAATTGTTCTCCCACAGCAACAGCAGTGTCCAAATACAGGCTACCTCACTGCTTTACAATTTGCAGTGCTGTATCTGCATAAAGAACAGTGAGACAGTCTTCATGGTGTCCATGAATTTGATTAATCTCTCACATAATTTTGATTACAGTTGCATTCTGGCATTTCTGTATGTTTGTGTCACAAGCAAAAACCATTTTTTCCTGAAGCAGTAATAACTTCTGAAATTCATTGGACCTTAAATAAGGCTTTCTTGAGCAACATTATTGTACTTTTCCATTCCAACACACAATTTAATAAATATTTACAAACTAATATGTATACTGTATACAGATTTTAGATTAAAAATCTTGCTTGTTAAGCCGGTAGTTTTTAAAATCCTTCTTTGAATGAGCAAAAGGTGCACTTATATAAGTAAAGGAGGAAAATAGAATATAATGAAAATTAGGCTAAATTAGGGAAAACAAGTTTTACGATGCCACAGATAATACAAAGCTTATGATTTCTTTCAAAGAACTCAGGGCAGATTGTTCTTAAAGCAACCTGAGCTTCAGACTGTTTTGTCCTTGTGGAGGTCTGTGGGGTCTCAGATGTTCCAGTTCAGTCACCCCATGGTGTTTATAACTGTCCTACTGATACTCCTTTGAGAGGTTCACAGGGTAGGTGAGGATATATCCTGATATATGTTTTCAGGAAAGGTTCTAGACACCTGTTAGCATAATGTTGTCCCGCTTCATGGCAGTTTTTTCCCATCAGTGGTTATTCCATGGTTGTGTTGGGAACACAACCAATCTCTGAGATTTGATTGGTGTGAATGAGGGCAAAACTTGGGCTTCATCATTAATGAAACTCCAGTTGCCTCTCATTTATCTTTACAACAAAGTTAGTTGAAGATGTGTGAGTCCTCAGCCAGCACATGTCCCTTCAAGTATGAAAAGGTGAGCTCCTCCAGGTGTACGTGGCTGCAGTATCCAAGAGCATATCCGAGCTGGTTACATTGGGCTCCATTCATAGCCAGGATCAAATCAGTATAATTAATGATGCCTAGAGCATAATCTTTCTCATCAGAAGGTACACAACTAAAATGGTTTTCTAAAAGTGCCACTCTCTCTTCACTATTTATCAAGGGACCTCAGAGTGTCTCATTCAGCTGTAGAATGAAATCTACTGTGTAAAGACTGAGAGTGAGAGGAGATGAGCTCCACCTAAACTCTTCTCCTATTGCCAGTCACAGTGAACATGAATTGCAAAATTCAGCTTCTATGTCTCTCCCTAATATAGAGCAGATGTTAGCAAAAATAGAGTTGGTAGCATTTATTCTGACAGCTGATGTGGATGATTTGACTTCTTCCATTAAATAGATGACTAATCTCCAAATTTTTTTTTAGATTGTCTAGATTATATGTACCTAAAGTCCTTTGGGGATTTTAATTCTGCATTTCATCTGGGACAAGGAAAAGGGCAGGCATGTTGAGCATATGAAGATGCAGAACGGAAACCTGCAGGTTTCCCGGGCTTTGTGAAACACTGAGTCAGACGCTCCAAGAAATCAGGTGATACATGAATTCTTCTTTGGTGTCAGGGGTCTCTTTCTAAAGCAACAGTAGAAAAATGCAGGTGGCATATTACTCTGCCAGGAAAAGCAGCTACAGAGTGAGTCTGTTGGGGTCACTCTTCCTTCCTGAGAAGAGAGAGAGCATGTGTGCTTTCCGATAAGATCGGGTGGTAGAGGAAGACTTCTGTAAACCATCTCAATTCTAGGATCAGAAATCTGTAATGAAAACCAGCAAAGGGCAGCCAGCATGAAAACACCTATCTTTGCTTAAACACCTGTTGGTTATTCACACATGAACTATATCCTGGGTGATGAGTTCTCCTCAGAATTATTCTTGTGGTTTCAAAAATTTCCCCTTTCCTGCAGCAGTGTGTGCTAGAGNAGGATTATTTTTGTGGTTTCAAAAATTTTCTCTTTCCTGCAGCAGTGTGTGCTAGAGTTTGGAGCATATCTCTTCACTGTCTCTCCAGAGACGTACCTCTCTTTAGGGAAAAAAAAAAAGGAGAAGAAAAACACTGAACCTTCTTTCTTCCACACTAAAAGACCTTTGTCCCAAACCACACATGTAGATTTTAAACAGAAAATAATATGAAAGCACAGTGCTTCCTTTATAGCAGACCTTATGTGCCTTATGCAGCTTTCTGAGTTCCTGTGTCCATGGATTTATGATGTGCTCTACACTTTCCACATTCTCAGTGTTGTTTTCCCACATTTGAAGGAGAAATGATCAAGAGATTTGTGCTGGAGTGAAATTTATTCTGTCTTAAGCTGTGTAGAGGTTCCAAATTCACCACAGCATGGAAAATAGAAATGCTGTAAGCATCTTGGGCCCTTCCCAGGCATGCAGACACCGTGCCTTCTGTAGAAATGAACATTACATTCTTGTAATTACTGTTCTTGTCAGAACTGCTTTTGCCTCTAATAGATCAGGTAAATATGAACTCAGAATGTGTTATAATGCCCAAGGGGTCACTTCTGCATGGGAAAATAGCCCCCAACCCAATGAAAAGTTGCACTGCTCTGCAGAGAAGGGAGCCTGTGTGGCCTTTCTGGTCATTTAGAGTGAATTGCAGGGGTGAACCTCCAAGTGGATCCCTTATTTTGGTGTAGGAGTATGTAATTTAATGTATTTTTTAAAAGTTTTAAAAACCATTTTAGGGCTGTGGTAAACAGTGTCATGCTGTCCAGTTTCCTCTGTGTGTGCAAGGAAACTCTGAGTGACCATCAAGCTTCAAGTGCTGAAATCACTGCCCCACTGTGAGGACAACCTGGTTACCACCCCCACTTCCACAGCAATTCCTAAAGGCAGCACTGCCAGACTGGTTTCCATAGTGCTTAACAAGAAACCACCCGAGTATTCCCTGGGAATGATCATGGCCCTGTCCCTGCATTGAGGAATACTCTAATCCTGCTGAAATTCCTCAGTGGTTTGCCAGCTGCCCTCCCATGGAACAAAAAAATACCCCAAACCAAGCAAGAGTAAAGACTGAATTTCTTCTTACTCCAAGGCTAATGAAGCAGACACAAAAATGAAATAAAACCACACTTACAATTACCCTTTCCTTAGATCACCTATTAAGCAGCTCCCAAGACACTTACGTAGCTGGGATCAACCCTTACTCCAGATTCCTGGGCATTACTTATATAGAAAGGAATTAAGACTTGATGGGGAACTTCTCCTTATATATCTATTTGTTCCTTAAGGAAGTGGTTCCAGCTTGAAAAGCCTTTAGTAATTCATAACTTAATTAGGTTGCCAACTTTTAACAGTGTTATTAAAAGATGACTGACCTCTCCTGACTAATTTTAGAAATATCAATGTCATTTTGGCATGTCTAGGTAGATCTATTTTCTGATCAGGGAATAAATATAACTTGTTAATGACTGTTCTAGTACTTTACAGGCTACAGATCTATTTATAGCAATGAAGGAAATCTTCCTGCCTGGAATTGTCAAACATGCACTAATGTTCAAACATTTTATGTGACCAGTGTACCAAAAAGCCTATAATTTAAAGAAACAGATAAATAGATAACCATGCTTCATTCTCTTTTCTGTTTTGCATATTATTCATACAATAGTATAATTCATTATTATCTCTCTCAAATCTGGTCAGAACATGACAGTAATCAATCAAATCTGAGGTGAGAACCAGTCTGGGGAATAAACATGCCTTACTTTGGCTTAAAGGGATATTGTGATTTGCAGTCTAAGGTTTTCCCTTTCCATTTAATTGCTTTTCCTTTTTGTTGTTCCATGGGGATTTTTAGACTACGGTTACTGGCAGCTGCAGTGAAGAGTCCTCAGTTTAATCCAGTTTAGTCAGATTCTAGGCAAGCACTAGGTAAGTGCCTCTCTGGCTGCATACTTCACAGTCAAAGATGAAGCTCCCTTCTGCTTACACATCAGAACTACGCATGATAGAATTTGCCTGAGTGTAGTAGAGTCTGATGATATCAAATATTCATGTTTTTAATTTTGTTTTAATTCTAACATATAATAAAGCTAATAAACTGTTGAGACACTGAAGAAAATTTTGTTCCAATTATTAGCTTGCATTATCATTTGGTGATAGTGTAACTAATAAACATTTCTTACTGTGTCTCACTGTGCCCTAAAACAGGTTCCCTAAAACAAAACCTAAGCCTGAAAATCAGGGCTCAAAACCACAGGGTGTTAAGCCGAGGCCTCTACAACCCTCTTGTATATCACTGGGCTTCCAAATTTTACCAAAATGGAACAACTCCTGGTGTCAAAGGAGAATCATTCCTGTGAACCTTTGTTGTTTGATCCTTGCTAAGCAATGGGCTGTGCCAGACTGTGCTCAAATTGCCAGTCAACACAGGCTCTGCTCCACTGCTCTCAAACTGAGCAGGGGTGTATTTCTCTCTCCTCATTTCCTGCTTCCAAGGCCAGCAGAAGCTGCAGAGACAGCATGTTGGGCTCCCTCCGGAAGGATGTTAATGCTTTGTTTGGTTTGAATGTCTCACCTCACCCTCTGGCCAACGAACAATCATCATGGGCAGACTCTGAAGGGAATTTTCTCGAGGTCTTCTGGAAGGCAGGATGATGCCAGGGATCTGTCAAGGGGAGAGAGTCATACCTCAGAAACCAGCATGGTTTTACCACACCTACCCACAAAAAAAAAAAAAAAGCATGAGTGGTAAAATTAGGGTTGGAAATAAGTAGTGCAGTGCTATTACCACAAGCACAAAAGAGAGCCAGAGAAGCTGGCAAGGGAATGAAATGTGCTGGGATCTGAGCAGAAACAACCTTGGAACAAGTGAGGAGGTAAGATCAAGTGGAAAAACCATGCTGCATTATCACTTGTTCTAGTACCTCACAGTAGATGGCACTGTGGAATTCCCATGGGTCACTATGTTATTGGACTGACACAGGAATAATTGAAAAACCTCTCTTTTCTTCTTCAAGGGATGTGATCAAGAATATTAGAAGCAAAAATTAACCCAATAAGAATTGATAGAAAATAAGATAGAAAATTAGTACTAAAAACCCAAAATCCCCCACAATCATACAAACCCAGAAAACATCAGAGAGAATAGTCTTAAAAGCAGAAAATTTATGGGAAGCAGGCTTTTTGTCTATCACATGGGCACTAAAGATTCTATATGAGTCTTAACTATTTGTATATGGAACAGAAAACTAATGTTTTGTAATTCACATCAGAAGATGGGTAATAGATTCAGAAAGCAGCATAAAAAAAACCCCAACCTTACTTTATTTTGAATAATGATTTTTGAATGACAGAGGCAGGCAAAATCACTCCAGGATGGGTTTCCAGCTGGACCACGATGCTGCAGACTCAGGCTCATAGAGTTCTGAAGTCCATCTGCAAGGCAGTAGGACTTTCCAAAGCCTGGTATGAAAAGTGCAGGTTAGAAAGCTGAGGCACAGGTGACAGCACAACCTGTAGCTGTTAGACCCCACTTGGGGCAGACTTTGAATTTATTGAATTGCAGTAGTTTTCAGCTGATATCTTCCACACCACAGGTCTTGCTCAATGCACATGATTATTTCTGAGTTGTATTGTATCCAGAGGGAACAGTAGATACAGGGAATAGTAGATACAGGCAATAAGGAAGCTGTGTGAGGTTGGCTCTTTTGTAAAACCCAGTGCCCTACCAAGTGCCTTATTTTGCTATGTCATTGCAGTAGTTCCCATTACAAATATTCCTTTCTATACATGAATGCTATCATTGTGCAATGCAAATCAGGGACACATAATTGCCCTGACATTTTCAAACACGAAGTTACAATGCCAAAGTTTAATTTGCTCAGTGCAATCAGTCTCATTTTAAATGTTTTTTTAACAGATTTTCCTGCAATCTTGGTAAGACTCTTTTCTGCAGCTTGTTGATTTCAGGTTTTTTTGATTGCAATGAGTTTTTTATTACCTGGGTTTATGAAAAGTAAATATCACCTTAAGGAAAAAAAGAGCAATTATATTTTGTTTCTAACTGGTTTGACATCCAAACTGATATGTTTGCTAGTGGAGAACATATTCTCTGCCACAAGGAACTTGGCATGTCAGAGCAAACAACATACACTTCTATGTACAGATACATATGCACAGGATTCCACTTCTGAAAAAATGGGAGAACATTACAAGGAAAATACAAGGCCTTTTTTACCATCTTATAATAAATTAAGGATCTATCATGGTAACACTTTTTGTGGTTGAAGTTTTCAAAAGTGTACAGTTGATTAAGCACACTCCAGCTCCTGCTATTTAGTTTCTAGCACAGAAGGTAAAGGAGGAACAATAAGTCCTAAGACTTTTGGCTGAATTCATTTATCCTTGGCTGCCCTGGCTGAAGAAAACTCAATGACCCTTTACAAAACACATCTTCTACTTGAACAAGTGCAGTTGGAAAAGGATGAATAGACTAATCATTGCTTTTTAAGGAAACCATCATCTGCCTGTCTGAAATCCCTGTCCATGCTGTCATAGTTATTAACAGCATCTCTTACTGTAAACACTATTTTCCCATCTTTATTTCTCGTTCATATATTTTGTATATATAGAAGTTCTGGTGTATAATTATCTCTAGTGTATCCTGAGATACTCGACCACTTTTTCATACTGGTTATATGACCAGGCAATTGATGGAGCAATAGAAAGATTTCTTTCTCCCCATCACTCTTCTTTTTTTTTTTTTTTCTTTTTTTTTTTTTTAAGGAATGTTCACCACAGGACCAAGGGCAACTCCTTTGGCACGCTCGCCTGTGCTTTCTGAATATTTGTTTAGTATCATTGTTTAGTACTGAATTCTCTGATTAATCTTCACTGACAGTAACTCCAAGAAAAAATTACACAGCTTCAAAAAGTGTGTGGGCAAATTCATGGCAGAAAAATCTACTAAGGCTATTAAATACAAAACCAGAAAGTCCCTAAACTGCAAATTGCTGGAAGTTGGAAGAGTGTTCCAAGGAAGTATCACTGTATCTTTTGCTTATAATTTTCCCTGGGCATCTGCTTTTGGCCAGCATTGGAGACAGGGTACTGAGCCAGACAGATCTTTGGTCTGACTCACTGCTGTTACAATTTTACAGAAGTGTCATGCGAGAGTTGTGACAGATGCAGGGATGCAGGTGAAGAAGTGCTTTTTTCTTTGTTATAAATAACACATTTTTCCCCCCCTTTTCTTTCTTTTCTATTTTCTTTCTTTTTCTGCCCTGCTTCCCTCCTCCAAGTAATTAATATGCTGTGTTTTGCTGTAAGAAGCCATTTAGCTTCAGTCATTGTTTGGCCAGAGATGGCCTTTACAAATTCAACCTAACTGCAAATGCTGTGGGGAAAGAGAAATCTCTCTATCCCTGGAGGAGTTAAAGCTCTCAGTGAGAATTCACTGGTCTGAGCCTTTGTGAAACCACAGTGTTGTTGCTGAGCTCCTGCTCTCTATTAGCCTCCCATGCAGCCTAGGGTTTAACTTGGCAGAACTCAAGGTTTTCAGAGAAATTGGTTCAGCTCTCTAACCATCACGTTTACCAGCCCATATACAAAACCCCTAAATATCAAAAGTCACGGATACTTTGAAAGCACATGAAAATCCATGACTCACATGACAGCTGTGACAAAAATGCAGTCCTTCTTATTGCCTTTTTGTTTATGGTCTTTCAGCCAACTTCCAGTGTAGAAGTTCAAGTCAATTTTCAAATAAATGAGTAAAGTTTAATATAAAGTTTAATACCTTAAAATCTTTGCTAAAACTCAGATACAGTTTTCTTTGTGTTTGCTTCATCTGTAGCTCTTTTAAACTAAAGAATAATATTAATAAAAATATATTGTTTGCTTGAATAGTCTTTATTTTTATGGGTTTTATATTTATTTAGTTTTTAAGAGTTCTTTTTGCACATCTGGTTCTCAGGTGTACATGTACATTTTAACACTCTTTCTTTTAAATACACTAATATGAACATGCTGACATTCATATGCTGCACTGATAAAAGGGTAAAATCTTCACTCAACTGTGTGTCTTCACACAGTTGTGAGGTAGATCAAAAGAAAATTTCAAGTGCTGTCATCATATATGCCAGTTCATGAAAAAATTCAGTAATCACAGGTTTTGAGATCTCACCCAGATATTGAAAGGTCACTTGAATTTGGCATAAATCTATGCAGCCAAAGGTGTTATCTCTGCCACCCTCTCCTCCATCACAGCCTTGGCTACCACTCTTTCCTGCCTCTCCTGTGCTGGCACTGGTGTTATCCTTCTGCCTGATCTTTCTGCCACGTGGCTGCATGACAGTGGAACAAGGATGAATGAGGGCTGGACTGTTCCTCTGACCCAGCACAAGCCACTCTTTTATTAAAGTGGCCGCATAACCACGGTCCTTTGGCTCTTACGTCAAGTATTGTGCCCTGAACAGTTTACCTGTGTTGTTTCTGTTTCAGCTCTGGAAGGTTATACAGGGGAGGAGGCAGACTTCAAAATATGAATGGGAATCAGCCTCACAGTACCTGCCTTAAGCTGAGGATAAGCTGAATTCTCCAGCTGCTCCCGCAGACAGCAGGTTGCTGTGGAACACAATCATCACAAGCACTCTGCACTTCTGTACTAATGCCATCACCAAACCAAGCCATTTGCTGATATCTGCAACCAGTTAAATCCTTACATGGCTGCCAAGAAAAATTATCTGGTCAATAATGTGAGCCTGACAAGGTCGGTTGCAGCTGTTATCTGGGAAGGGAATGAGGGCAGAAAGTGAAGGTCTCCCAGTACATGCCGTACTGGAAGGTTATAGCTGTGGGCTGTAGCCTTCTCTCTTGTCTTCTCCCTGAGTTCTGCTAAATAAATAAATAAAGAAAGAAGTGGTGACCTCTTGGCAGGTTTATCAGCTACAGGAAAGCAAGGACTGTGAGGATAAAGAGGCCAATCTAGACGTGGGTGCTAGGTGAGAATGCAGCAGGAGTAGAGCAGGACTGCTGCTTCTGTCGGCTCCTTGAACCAAACCAAAACACAGCTCCTCCCAAAGGAAGGATGAGACATAATGGGCACTCAAATACAGCCCAAAGCATTGTAGAAGCCTCTCTAAGATCACACAAACACATATATTAAAAAATTGAGAAATGGGTGGCGAAATGAAAGCCTGAATGCTTCTGTGAAATATATTTGCTGTAGTGGGGAGGAATCATCCAAGCACATAGAGGATTAAATTACTCCCTTGAGCTCAGTTTTAACAACAATAGTAAGTCATGATCATCCCTTGCCTCTGAACACGGACCAGTTACTACAGTCTCATGGGTGGGGGGATAAAAGGCAGTTGTGACTGTGGAGACATGAACATGGTCTACAGCAGGCTTTCAGCAAGGCAAGAGACAGAATCCGTCTGGACGAATGGATTGATTGAAATGTGATGGGCTAGAAGGTACAAAACCTGCTTTTCCTTTAAAAGGGAATGCTTGACATCAGAAGATACTGAGCCAGAAACTAACTAGGATCTATAGTCTTACTCCTGACTCACCTATCAGCCTCTAAATGCTGAGGATGCTTTTCTGAGTATTTCCAGTTTTGTTCTAATTACAGGCTGAAATTGTATTTCCTTCCTTTCTTTCTTCCTTCCTTCCTTGCTTCCTTCCTCCCTTCCTTTTTTCTTCTAATTACTTAAAAATATAGATATTAGCAATTCAGCCTGTTAATTTGCTTTCATAATCAATAATGGCTGCTGTGTGAGGTCTTCCAGGAACATCTGATGGATAATTTTTTCTTGTGTTTTCTGTATTTACCCTTGTTTTTTGCCTTGGTTTCCAACTTTGCCATTTATTTATTGTATTCTTATTAAAGAGTGAAAATGTCATTTTGGATGTTTCACCACAAATAGTAGTGTTACTTAACTTTAAAAAGCTTATTTCCTTTTTCTTTTAATTGATGTAGTTTTCTTCCTATTATGGCTTTTTCTCCCTCATTTTGTGTCTTGGCAAAATGTTCTTATCTGCAAGAGAAATGAGCACAATTTTCCTGTTCTATTACAATATATTTCAGAATCACATCTTTGAGCAATCCCTCCTGAAGACCTGTTGGCTGGTTTCTGGCTTTGACTTCTTGTTTGGAGAAATTGTAACCTGTTAGGCCTTAATTATAATGACTCCAAGATTCTCCAGCTGCCTCGGATTTTACTGTTTCCTCTTGCTATATTTCTTCCACTACTCCACCTCTTCTTTGCCTCCAACTCTTCTGCTCTTCTTCTGATGAACGGAATTAAAACTTTCACTAGCAGAAATTATGGTGTGCAGCTGTGCACACCATTTGCTGATCCCAGATTCTTTCCCTCTGTTTATGCTTTCCACACAGATTGTTTCTGCCACTGGAAAAACAAATTAAATAAAACTGGCACCCGGCTTACTGGTGAGACCAGCCGTAAACAAGCTGGGGAATGTTGGAGCTGTGAGATAGCCTTAAGAAACTGAAATTAAATAAAAAGTCCAGCTGCAAAGAACCATTTAGCACAAATGCCTAGAAAGTATCATGAAGGTGAGGGTTCCCAAAGGGGAATGACTTTGGGTTTATTTTTATTAAGCCTAATAAGCTTTGGTGTTCTTCTCCAGGTTGGGGTGGTAACAGGTTGACTTGGAGGTTCTGGGAAGGATAAAAGGCCTTTTGCTAAAAGGCCATTATTTCTAGTAAAGGATTTATTTCTTTTCTCCTATACTCTGCAAATTGTTTTGCTTTCTTATTAGTTAATGAGTATGGAGAATAAGGGGAAACATTCCTTACTCTGTGTTAAGATACATATATGGGTCTGCTGAGATATTTCAAACCTGGAACCTAACTGGCAAAATGTTGGGTATCTTCCAACGTGTGTCGCCAGCTGTATGTGAATATGCATCCCTGAAATGCTAGAATTTGGCAGCCATCAAGATCTGCAAATATTAAAGTATTCATTCTTGGATCTACCTATATGTTTATAACTTGCCTTCCCCAACTGTGTGTGAGAGTCCAAAACCAAAGAATCCCCAAATACCCTTTATATGCTCTCTGGCTCTCACTCCCACACACACTCGTACGTGCATGTGCATGTATGCATAGTTATTAGTCAAAAATACATGCAGACATACATAAAAATCAAGGCAGAAAGGAAAACTGCCCTTGAAGGGACATTATTCACAAGGTGTAGCATTTGCAGCTTAATTTTTGTTCTTTTATTCGATAGCAGATAATTTCACTGTTCTTTTTCTTTTATAAGATATTCTGAATGTGATGTTACCAGAAACTTGTGGAGGGCTAGAGGTGGATAAAAGGCACACCATAAACTGGTCTGACAGACAGATTATGGGGTGGAAAGGAAGCTGCAGGCTATAGAGGGGGCCTCTAAGGGGCAAAAAAAAAAAGCTTGTATAGATTTTTTTAGGGTTCTTATTCCAAATGAACTTGCAAACCTCTTCTCCTGTGTGACCAGCCAAGTGATTTCAGCCATTGCAAGTGATGATTGCTGCGCATTCCTCTGTCGCAGAGGCAGCAGGCATTGCTGGAGAAACGTGGGATTTAACAGCTGGCAGGGGGAAGGGTGGAAAAAACCAAAAATGACCCCCTACATTTGAAAGGTGTGATGTTCCTTGCCTTGTCCCCCTCGCCTCCACAGGGCTTCCTTTCCTCCCTCCTACACACACATTAATAAAGCGAAGGAGGATTTCAAGCTCTGCAGTTCTTGGAAATACATTGGAGAGCCAGCAGTGCTGTAACCTACGTGTGATTCTCCTTTTAGGAACGAGCCCCATGTGCTGTGTACAGTGCTGGGGCACAAAAGCCTCTCTGCCATCTGGGGAAGAGGCAAAGCCTCTGGTGAAAGTTCCCTCAGTGCTGGGAAAAACAGGATTCCTGAAAGCAGATTGGCATTATATATGTAAGATATAACGTAACTTTGTTTTCTACAAAGGCTCCTATTCAGCAGGGCACCGAGCTGGGAGACTCTGAACGGGGCAGGACACTTCACAGTCAGACTGAAGACGGTAAACACATACAGGAGATAAAAGTTTGACATTCTTTGGAGAGAAACCTGGTCAGAAGTCAGGCTTTTGATGTGGACACAAACCTCGTCTCCTGCCTTGCTTCTGCAGCCAGTGACTCCAAATTCCAGTAAAATCAGTCTGGAGATGAAGTGTCTTCTCTCACTCTTTCAGCCCTGTCGCCAGCACCACCACCTCAAACGGGTGGCTGGTGCATTGGAGGTCCTGCTTTCATCTGACTCATTCTCCTTTTCTGTCACAGTGACCTCCAGTGGTTCCCTTCGTTTATGTCCTTCCTACGATGTCCCTCTAAAGACTCTGGGCTAATTTTTCCCCTATTTTCTTTTAAACATTGACAGAGCAGACCATGTTGAAGGGAAGAAATCAGAACACATCAAATTATTATTGTTGTTTGTGTGGGCACTGGATTCCTCCTCACTGAACATGCAGGAAAAGCATCTGTGAGACTGGTGAAATAATTAGCTGGTGAAACAGAACCATTATTTGTGACTATTAAATGAGTAAAGCTGTTCTGAGATCTGCCAAAGTGCTCACATAGAAAAATCAGTCTGCTCAAGGGGAGGGAGGGGTGTAAGGCTTGGAAAAACTGATTTGCTGAATTTTGAAGCAGGTCAGGGAAGACTGGGGGAGGGGAAGGGACTAACTTCATCTCTGAGGTGGTCCCACTTTCAAGAACTTTGTGAGCCCTCTTTCTGGAAGTGGTTCTCTTTATACATTCAGACTTGGCTGGCAGCAGTCACCTTGCTTGGCCTTCCCTTATTTAAAGAAACAGCTGCATATGTCAGTGTTTTTGTTGCTATAACTTTGTACCTTGTGCCAGAAGCTCTGAAGTTATAAGCCTGCTCACCTTATATGTACAGCTTATAAATCTGTGCTCTAAAGAGACCTGATGGGACAGCTCTGGAGGATGGGAATGAAAGGAAAGGGCATCAGAGGCTAGGACTGAGACACCTCTGTAGGCAAAGAAGAGAGAGATCATTATAGACTGGAAGAGGAACTGTGTTGAAAGTGAGTCAAATGCTGTCAAACTCTAAGGGTCCCTTGGGAATATTTTTTATGCAGGCAAAACTACCAGTGAACCCAATGGAAGGTTTGCATGATTAAGGGCCATTGAATACTGCCCTAGAGCAAAGGTTCTTCCTCCAGAGGGTGGTTGGGCACTGAACGGGCTCCCCAGGGAAGTGGTCACAGCACCAAGCCTGACAGAGTTCAAGAAGTGTTTGGATGTTACCCTCAGGCACACGGTGTGACTCTCAGGGATGGTCCTGTGCAGGGCTAAGATTCAATGATTCTTGTGTGGTCCCTTCCAACTCAGCATATTCTGTGATTCTGTGAATCCCCAAGCTGCCCAAGTCCAACAACATCAACAACATAAAGCAGAAGTCTGGGTGTTAAAGAAAATTATCACGACTGAATTTGTAGTCTGTTGTTGAAAACTCTATCAGGGAAAATTTACACATAGATTTCCCTGCTTGGAAATGCCTGTGGTGTTCACTTTTGCTTGAAGGTGGCTATGCATCTCATCTGCTGTGGTGTTCCTCATTCTTGATAGCCCTGTCTAGTGGCAGAAGGGAAAATACTGGTGAAATGCGGGACGACTCCCAAGAATCCAGTGTGAGATCAACCTCTGGTTTCTGGGCTAGCTACTGACATTTTTTTTCCAGCTGGATGAAGAGCCTGCCCTGAGCTGAGCTGAGCTTGCCTCTGCACATGAGGAGATGACAGGCGGGTGAGCACAGCCTGCAGCCCGATGCCTGTGTGCCAGTCTCAGGGATAGCTCCTGCTAACATCAACAAAAGCTCTGCAGGGTGTTTACAGTGCACCCAGACAAGCATTCCTTTCATGATACCTAACAGACATTGTACATACCGCTGCAGATTGTTCCATATAATCCTACCTAGGCTCTGGCAAACGAGACCACATCACGGACCACTCTTTCCCAGCTTCAGGCAACTTGCCATTGTGCTCTTTGTCCTCTTCGTGTGTTAAAATCACCTAAGATGAGCCACACATTTTTCTGAGGTCTTTTGTTCAGAGTATTTTCATTAGATCCTTGGATGTGTTTTTCATTATGCATGCATATGCTCTTACTACAATGCTGCTTAAATAATAACATGCACAGCAAAACGTTGATGTGAGCGTGTTCTAAATTTACTGGTGATTTTGGACTGTAAGACTAACTCTTGTTACGTCTGTCTCTGTTGGTCTCTGGCTGCTGGCTTTTTTTATAAGTGTAGCTATTAATGGTCCCAGTGGGTTGATCTCCGTCTGATAAAAACGTCTCTTAAATGGATTAAATATAAATGACGGATCATCTGTTGTTAGAGCTGCTCTTAACTCCAAGTATTTACCCCATGTCATCTTATCATTATCTAACTCAAATACAGTCAAAGTGATTGTGATATATTTATTTAAAGTTTTCGTTCTTCTGCCAGTACTGAGCCTCTGAAACTGAGCAAAGCTGAGAGCTCTGGATCTGCTTAGCCCTGTGGAGTCCTGATGTAAGAATAAGTACAATGCAAAACTAAAATTAAAAATCAATGGATGTCAGCTGCATTTCATTAATGTAGATAACATTTTCTGTATCTTGTTTCATGATCTGGTGTTCCAAATATAAACAAATCTACTCTGTCCTGTAAGGAACTTCCTGTAGCCATTGCACAACAGATAGGCTACTTGGGTGGAGGCCTTTTAAAGCACAGCTTTTCTGTATCTTTCACACTTAATAATCTCAAACTTTTGTCAAGTTTTTATACTGATGTCAGTTCCTCACAGCATATCATTTGGAACTGAGTGTCCTTCAAGTAACTGTCATTAATGCTGACCTGTGCTGCCCAGTTGTACTGAGAGATGAGCCTACAGACCTTTCCAGCCTCTGGTGGTGGTTCTAGCCCTACTCTTCCCTTCCTCTTCTTCCTTCTTTGCAGAGTTTGTGCTTTTTCATGGTTTTACTGTATGTGACTGATAGATTCTACATCCAACAAACACATAGAACCTCTCTGTGATCAGTGCTTGCAACCCTGAGCACTCCTTTCTGGGGACAAAGAAATCATGCAATCCTTGCTTATTTATGGATAAGCAATGATGTGGGACTCATATTGGTGTGTTAGACTCAAACTACTGTGAAGCAAGACTGCTCACCCAAGGTACATTTCTCAGTACAGTTAGTAAGTTACAAGCAGACTCGTCCTTCATCCCTTGTGATTCCATGTGTGCGAGTGGAATGTCATCACTACACAATAAGAAGACTCGTCATTATCCCCAAAAGCATGATAAGCCCATTTTGTCTTATGAAAAAAATTTATTAAGTCCATGTGCTTTCCTGGTAAATCTCTCTTGGTTATTGTTGGAACAGGAACTGGAGTGATGCAAAAGGTAGAAAGGAAAAGAATCTATTTACAGACAATTCATGCCTGCTGGCATTGAAAGATGTAGACATTTTAAGTGGGTACAGCAAAGCCCTAAATCTTCCCTGTTTTGTCTCAGAATTCCAGAAGAAGACTGGCCTAAAAGCCTGACTGAGGAATTGGTTACTAAAGCCCCCAGTCCTCATGTTGATGGGCCACCACCCCTATGATCCCTGGCCTGGGTGAGAGGAGCCTTGGGGTAGTTTGCATTTCACAATGAGGGTTGATCTGGTTGTAGAACTGAAGCCCAAAGTAGTATACAGCCAATTTTCTTCTGACTGGGAAAAGTTTTCGTCTTATTTGGACCAGAGTTTAGCTGCAGTAAGTGCTTGTGTATTGTGTGTTGTATGCATGTCCTTTCAGCTCCTAGAGGGTGAAAGAGTGCAAGAATAGGTTTGTGAGAACAGGTGCAGTGTCTCACAGCATGAAAAACTTGAACTATCACAGTAGGCCTTCTTCAGTAGGTCTTCTTCTTCTTCTTCACCCCTCCAGTGCAGTGACATACCAGCTTACAAGGTGGGATAATTTTGCCTTTTGCTGTGCCCTAGTTTTCTGCTTGAGTGATCTAGATCTTATAAAATGTATTTCTAATGTCATTAATCCACACAAATCCCTCCTGCCTCTAACATGCACAGGCACAGTCGTGGCAAGAAAGGCAGTTCCAATGTATTCCTGCTAATAAAGGATTTTGGTTAGTGCATGTGTAGGGTTTATCTGGTGGTTCCACTGGGAAAAGAAATCCTTTGAAAATTTCAGAAGTTTTTGTGAAGGCAGCTTCACCCCCAGTATGCAGAGTGGCCTTAAACACGCTTTCTGAAGTTCAAGTCTGTACTTTAGTGTGGCAGTGCACTCAGTAAGGTGCAGAGGATGCTCCCCTGCACTGTCAGGACACAGAATCCAGCTGTTGGGAAAGGATGGCATATGCATTGCAAACCACTCTGTTGGATCACTAACTCATTTGGAAAGAAAGGCATGGAGAGGGTTAGAACATAGGTATTTTCCTTGGATATTAACTATAGGAAAAAATTATCTGTGAGAAGAACAGTCCAGGAAACCAATTAAAAAAGAGAACTCTGGGGGGTATGTATTCAGAGAATTGTGGGGGAAGTTGTGTGTGAAGCTTCCACTGAAGTTGATGTCTAGAGGGGCATCGTGGTGGATGGGCAATGAGAAACTGTCTTTAAAATGACCACCTTTAGCTGGGTAAATAATGAAACCTATGACTTACTAGGTAATGAATGCATTCATAGTCTGATTAAAAAACTGGGATAAGCAACCATGAAAAAACAAAACAAAAACCAAACCAAATCAAACCAAACCAATGACAACAAATCCACAAACAAACAAAACCCCAAACAATCCAGGGAGGGGGAGGAGGGCAGGCTACATGTCAATGCTCTGCCTTTCTGCACCCAGCTTTCTGCACAGCTCAGAACACTTCAGAAAAGTGGGCAAATCTGACCCCATTTTCGATAATAGCTGGGATAAAGAAGTAAAATGACTTTGAGAAGGAGTCCCAGTGCTCCCCCCATTAAAATCAAGAGTGAATGCATATGCCTGTGCTGTTCTAGAAGCCCTTAGCAGAAACTGGTGGTGGTCTCAGCAGAGCACAAAATATACTTTTTGAAGAGATTGTTGCTCACATGACCTGACTCCACACTCTGATGCTTTCCATTTTATCATGGGAGGTATTGTGGTGTGGTGCTTAAAAGATAGCTTGTGCTTCCTCTGGTAATATCTATTTTGTAAATAACAAAAAGCCCTTCAGACTCCACAGAAACTATTATAGCATCTTTTCTCTGCAGTAAATTATGACCAAATAACAAAATGTTTTAAAATCTCAAAGGCTGTAACTAAATACAGCCAGCATTCCCCTACTTTCTGAATGACTGCAGGAGAGCCAAATTCTCTGTGGTGGCTCAGCAGATCAAGGGCACTTACTCATAAGTGAACACTCATGCTTACAACACTGTAGGTACATTGTATTGGGAATAGTGCTGTCCACATTTTGGGATGGTGAATGCTTAAAGCTAAGCCAAATAGTTCCTGTGCCTGAAATCCCTTCCTTGAGAGCATAGAGCCATTCCAGAGGACAGGCATAAACTACTTTGGTTGTTTTTTGTGTGCCTTGAAGGCCAAATGAATGTCTGTATTTACAAAGGACCACGAAACTCTGTGAGTGGAACTCCACTGTTAGTGAGCTCAAGCGCACGGAGCCTGAAAAAATCTGTGCTTAAGGTCCAGCACAGGGGAGCTGCTGTGAAGAGCTGTCATCATTTGATGTGTCTTAGCCACTTTTAAGTTCTGTAGTAAACATGGTGACTGCTTTAAAACCAGAGCAGCAGTGGGGTGCCAAATTTGTGTTCCCCTTGGGGGTCTTGGGCAGTAGCAACGTTTCTGACTGTGTTAGTTGGATCTGCTGCTCAGCGCCCTTGGGAGGTAGTCCACCACCCCCTAGTATGACACCCTGGCTTCATTTCTTTGTAATTCTGACTTGTATTTGACCTCTCAAGCTGAAAGCTCATAAACTGTTTTGTTAGAAAATTTCAGCCAAAATAGTCATATCATTTTTAAACGTGAAACAAGAAAAATCAATTGTATTATCCATGTTAAAAATCTGAAATTTCTTCTGGGAAGCTCTAGCATCTCTGTGGCTCGTAGAGGGAGAAATGTAAATTTGGAAGTGCATCCTCTCTGTTGGGATTGCTCTTTTATCACCTTGAGGAACCCCTGGCCACTTTGTAATCCTCCGAATAATTACACTAATTTAGTGAAATCTCCTTTATCAACAAAATCCTCCACCGTTGTTCAAGTCCTGTGCATGACTGGACTTTCAATGCACATCTCTTACCAAACAGACAAAGGTACCCCACAACCCTCCAGCTCCCACGTGCCTCCAGAAGTGCAGACCTTGCCATTTGAGCAGGCTCATGCCCAGAGACTACGAAGGCAAAGTCAGACTCCTGTCTATCCAGGGTATTGGGAAAAGTCACTGGGATAGGGCAGTGTAAAGCAACAGTGAGGAGGAAGCCTCCTCACTCTGGTTCTGCTTGGTTTTCCCGCCAGCAGGTGAGGAGAGAACGGGAGGAACCTGCTGGGGCTGCTGAGGGGAGAACATGACCCACCAGCAGAAAAGCTGGGGTGAAGGGCTTGGAGAAACACAAGATCAGTGACTGAGAGCCAGGATGTGGAGAAAGGACTTGCTGAGACAGGAGGTTGGAGAAGGAAGCTGATGTGGGCGAGGCGAGCTCTGGGATTAGCTGGCCAAAGAGGAAGGACGATGAACTGTTCCTGGGGATAGGAGAAGCAGAGCTGAAAGGACATGAATGTAAAAGTGCATTCTTTCAAGAGGTCATACAACGAAGCATTAAATATTGAAGTTCTGGTTTTTTCTCCTCTAACATTTGACATCATATACATCAAAAAATATTGGAATAGGTCTTAATTACGGCAGGAGTGTTTGAGAGTAGTGGAACCATTTGGTTTGAACTGCCTGAGAAAATGAAATCTCTAGAAGATTTTAGTCCTCCACAGTTAGGAAGGCAAAGCTGCTCTAGTTTGTCTCAGAAACAGCAATCTTCAGGATTTGTTTTCCTCCAAAGCTGAGAACTCAGAAAAACTTGCATTCAACTTTGATTTGAAAGTCACCACTGCAGAGTCCACAGAGTCTGTGAACCACAGGATCCATAGAAAGCTTTTGTAAGGCCTGTACAAAGATCTTTAAGAAAAACACAACTTTTGCTTAAATTCTTTACAGTTGCAAATTGGAAACTAGGAAAACAATTACAAGTACTTAAATGGACAGTGTAAAGATAGACGGGAGAGCAGACATACTTGAAAATCAGTTTTCCACTTACAAGGAAGCCAGTTCTATGGAGTCAAGGTTAAGCATTTGGGTGTATGGTTTTGTTTTGTGCTCCTTGGGCCCCCTGTCTGCCAGGGATCATCTTTTCTGACGAAGATAAATTGCTTCTGCCCACCACAGCTTTCAGTTTTAGTTCCAGCTGGGGTATGCTGGTAATCCTGAGATAAAAAATAGTCTTCTGAATATATTGCAGTTAACTTCAGTTGTATAAATCCAAGCATTAGCTGGATACTATAAATAGGCAGGATGTGCAAGGAGGCCAAGTTGAAAATGTGCAGAAACCATGCCTTTTTTCTGTAGTGCTATGCTTCATCATGTATAATACTTTTCATCTGAAAAGGAAACAGTGTGCATGTGCTTTGTGGCTGTGGTAATTAACTGGACATAATGAAGCATTGAATTTCACACTTTGGAGAAGTAGATTGGGAAGGATGGGTCATTTTTTCTCAAGTTTTCTTGCTTTTAGTACTTTCTTGGGGGTATTTTTCGGCAAGATTGGGTAGAGAGCAGAAATACATCTGGTTTATATTACATGATGGCTGTACTTTGGCAACGGGAAAAGATGGCACTTAAAAAAAAGGAAAAAAGAATAAAAAAGAAAAGTTTGGCAACTACAGAATATAGCAACAAAAATTACAAGAACTATCTTAAAATTCCCAGGATTTGTAATTTGTTTTTCCATGCTTGCATTTTTCTGATGTTGCTGGTATTAAAGGGGTGAGACAGAGGAAATTCAGTCGGATTTTGCAAAGCACAGATATCTCCGTGAAACAATCTCCTTTATTCAGGTTGCCCCCACAGCAGCTGCTCTGATTAACACGTGGGTGGTAGTGAAAAGGATAGGAAACAGGGCTCATATGTTCACTTTTGAAAAAGTGATAGATCGTAATTTTTTTCTCATGTTTTCCTCAACAAGTGGCCGTGAAGTACTGAAGGTGGTCTCTCCCTTAACTGCTATTATCTATGGGTATGGGGCAAAGGTAAAATTAATGCAGCTGTTTTTGGAACCAGACCCACCTGAGGCTTTGTGGTGGGAGAGGGGAAAAGTTATTCAAGCAGTGCAATAGTACCTTGGGATGTGTCACCTACTGCAGTTCCCATTTTTAATTTCCTTTATATATTCACCCAGGAAATAGGGGTTTTCCCCCCACCCCCTCACATTAACATAAGGTGGTTGCAAAGCATGAAGAGCTGAGACTCTACTCATGGGGCAGATATTTGTAACTTTGAGGAGAAGTGTTGGGAGCTGAGGACACTGAGCATCTGTCTGGTCTTGAACAAGGCTACGGGGTGTGACCTGTGAGCACCTTCCAAGAGTGCAGAAAGTGATGCATCCCCTGGGGCAGCTTTTCCCAGGCTCCGGTTTGGAGAGTGCAGTGTTCAGCCTTTGCAGGGCTGGGGGCTGGAAAAATTGGGAATCTGCTTTCCCTGCAGCAGCGTCTGAGCCATACGACTGTGCCCCCAGGTTGTTCAGCTGACTTGAAATAGAGCACTGGAACAAAATATGTTCTGAGTGATTTTTAAGTAAAAGCTAATGTGAAAATGTGGGCATTTAAACCAATGTAAACACATTAAATTTAAAACGATTTTCAAATGTAGTAAATAAAAAGTAGTGTTCCTGCCCTTGAAATTCCTAAAGGACACATTTTTCCTTCTGAGTCATGATTTAATTAGATTATATTTTATTAGACATTCTTTACAAATTTTAAAATACTGCTATTATACATGCACAAAGGAAAATCAGTTTGAACAATTGTATGTAGGCATTCATTGAAATCAACCACAAAACAGGAACATTTTATGTCAGTTATCAATGTACTCAATATGTATATCTAAAGTGCATTATGTTACAAAAAATATAGAAAGTCAGCAGCACCAAGATATGTTCACAAAATAAATACACCAGTCAACAAAATAAATTATGGTAGATGTGACAATAGTAATTGTCTTAGCCTTAGCCAAAAAAAAAAAAAAAAAGGAAAATTCACAATAACCAAATGTGCAGTTTCAGAGAGCAATGGGGGAAAAAGGTTTTATTCTGAGCATTTACAATATTTACATGTAATAAATATTTTAATACTTCCCATATGTTCACTATCACAGAATACTGCAATATGTCTTCCAAAAATCCATTGCTGAAAATGTCAGCGCCTCCTGCAAAGGAAAAAAAGGACAGAAAAAATAGAAAAATTAATTTTCACTTCAAAGACATGTACATAAAATTAATAGCAAAAGTGCCAGAGACTATGACAGGCATGTCTTGCTAATAAACATTTGCAATAATAGGGCCTGTTTAACGATGTTACAGCTGTAGATAGGTTCTCAAGACCTCCACTATATTTCCTTCAATGCAATTCATCCATCAGTATGATGACCTACAGTTTGTCACAGCACTGAGGCCATCTATTGCACTGTACTGTACACTCAGGGTGATAGAAAAGGGCTTTAGTTTTCTTTAGAGCCCTATGCCAGAAGATTCCTGAGTGTTCCAGGCAGAAGAATTGTATCACCCTATGATAAATATGCCAAGTGCTAAAAGGAAAAAAATACAGTTGGAGAAATGAGAATTTAATTTTAAATGTATTTTTAAAAAGTCCTTATTAACAATGTAGCAATCCTGCCCCTGCTGTGTTAAATGGTCGGGTGTGGTGCCAGGCTTGGGTGTGATCAAAACAGTGCCACTGAGCATATGTGGTCTCTTTTTCTCACTGATAGACCTGCTCTTAGACAAGGATCTATACATTTCTGTGGTGTCATATACATTAGGATATGCAGGAAAGGATGCTCAGATCTTGGAGTGAGCAGACCCTTTGACAGAGTGTCTCTTTGAGTGCTTGAATGAGTAAAAAGGCTATAACCCTGAAACTTTCCCTCTGTGAGCAAAAACACTTGGTCCCAAAAGAAAATAAGCACCTTGTTTTATTAAAGCTCTAACTCCTGTTGCATTCAGTCCAAGCTGAAGTAATCTGTCCTGAGATTTGGGAGTTTTCTGAGGGATGTTGGCATTCTGTGGTGTGTTCTCATTCCTTATGCAGGCATGAGAACAAAAGCAGAGCCTGCTCCTACCCTCTCCTTTCCTGTCAGTGTATTACTTATACTGTAATATTGTTTTAAGTTGCTTGATGGTGCTGCAGGAAATGCTGAAAGGTCGAGTGTTTTTCCCTTCTGTCCTTGTGAACAGCACATTTTTTTAATGGTTCCCTGGGAAGCAGCTGTGGGGTGGAACACTATAGGATGGAGTGGGGTTTGCTCTGCTGCTGGACTGATCACCAAGAGCTGTGGTTAGCATTCCACATGGTAGAAGTGTGTGGGTGTGAGACACAAAACAAATCAAATCCTGGAGAGTTTGAGAGGGTTTCTTTAATGGGCACATGGAAACTGAGACTACATTTAACACTGGGGAGTTTAGTCATTTGAAAGGTTTCTCAGGAAATTAGGTAAAGACAACTTCATTGAATTGAAATAGGAGTATAAATGAAATGCCCATGAA
The DNA here is from genome assembly GCA_013397135.1 of Pachyramphus minor. NCBI lineage: Eukaryota > Metazoa > Chordata > Aves > Passeriformes > Tyrannidae > Pachyramphus > Pachyramphus minor. The sequence continues at coordinate 647,418 of VYXB01009652.1, forward strand.
AAATAATTTTGAAGAGCCTGGAATGGAAATGCCAGCATAAAGGTCCTTAATAATTAATTAGTAACATTAGGATGCATCCAGGATATATTACAACAAATATAACAATGGCATTAGACTTCATAGAGCATGGATGTGTATGAACATGTGTCTGCACTACTCAGGCCTATTTCTAAAAGGGTGACATTTTTGATTTGGCCTGGATTTTAGCCTTTTTTATAGAATTTAAGCTAAGCCACATCTTGACAATGGGCTTTGTTCTAATGATAACTTGCAAGCTGCCTTCTGTGATTTGGTCCCAGATTTTGCAAGACTGTCTTCTTTTATGAGGTTCTTATTGTGGTAAGTCAAAAGATCTAGAGATGACATTATTTTTGTCCTTTGATTCTGACCTAAACCCATAATTTTTTTATCAAGACTGAGCTGAGAGGATTGGCTTGAAGATTTTAATTTGGGGCATTGAGCAGAAAAGAAGCACAGAGATACAGTGGAAAGCATGCCTAAAGTTTATCTTTACACTTCCTTGACATTTACCCTGCTGCATTATGCATATCCACTCCCTCTCTGTAAAGTAATGATGCTGCTCCTAAGCTGCAGTTGGCCTTAGGGATGCAACAAAAGCGTCTTCTACTGGTGGAGCATATGGAAATCTTGCCTGCACACACTGTCCTTGCCCCCCACCAGCAGTAAGGTACAAGTTCCCAATTCAGCTGAAGAATCAACCTCCCTCAGATGTGGCCAGCCCTCTGTCTAAACTGTGTTTGCCCACCTTGTGCCAACAACTGCTTAGACAACTTCATTGGGCCTGACTCCCCCATCTAAAGGCAGTCAGGGAGTTGGGACTCACTTTCATTTAAAGTGGAGAAAATACATCTTTTGGATATATATCCTGTATCTGGGATAACTGAAAGCTTGTGTACCAACCGTTTCTTACAAGCTAAACCAACATATTGTGCTCTGTACTTGTGAAGGAGAATTTTTTTTTTCCTTGTTTAATGTATTCTGTTTGTTTAATCATCTTCAATTAAGTATCTAAAATATAGGTTCTCCATAGGGATCTGCTTCTTGCCCTGAAGAAATACTGCATCTTAGATGATAATATCAGTAAGGTAAAGGTGGACTGCCCTCAGCAGCCTGGACTCTACAGTAAAGTTGAGAGCCTTCATCTATTCAACCATACTTCAAACAGAAAGGCTGAACTTGGAAAATCAACAGGGTTGTACCTGTAGCTATTTTATATATTCCATTAGATGTACAACCAAAGACAGCATAGTAAGAAGAAGAAGAAATAACAGTTGAAATTCCCTGTGATACTTTTCCCCTGTATTTAAGATTTCTATATGCTGAAGATGTGTTATTTACTGGCCAACACAGTTCCTTGACATCTGTTGAAATGTCAGGCATCTCCTGACCAGAGTCCTGAAGTGTGCCTTTCCTGAGGTGCTGAGACAAACCAGCCTCTCTTGCTTCACTCCTACCTGCTCCAGCCCTGCCAACTGGTTTATGGTCTGGGACACTGAGTGCCCAGCCCCAAATTCCAGCAACTCCTGTAGAGGCCAGCAGGAGTCGAGACGATGCAGCACGTTGCAAGCTGTGGCCTGTAAAGCTTAATCCAAAACTGGATTTTAGTAAATCCTGCAGCTGGCATGTCTTTCTAAGGGATTTACTATGAGCGAGTGACACTTCTCTTATGTCTCTATTCTGCCAAAGTGAAGGGGAGGAGGAGAGAAAAGGGTGGGAGTTTTGCTGTTGAAAATGCAAACATCTGAGGAGAACTGAGGATTGAACTCCTTGGCTTTGTCTGCAAGTGTGTAGACTTCCACTTGAGATGACTGTGAGTGGATGAGTCTTTTGGGACACCTGGGCTGATGTCTCCAGCTCACCACTGCCCTGAAAACCCTGCACTGTCATACATGAGGGAAGCATGTCTCTCTCCAAGAACAATGCTAAACATTTTTCAGCAGCAACATAATTGTTTCATGAGCTGACAAAAAGATGGAGCTGAATTAAAAAGTCCTAATGGCAGGGAAAAGTTCATGGTGTAAGGCGGGTCTGTGTTGTTTGCAGATATTGCTAAGAGAGAATTTTTCCTTGTTCCCCTCTAAAGTTAAACAGTAAAATGAAAACCTGCAAGGTAAGCATAGGACAGCTGCCAAAAAAGGGAGGTGTTGGGAAGGAAGAGAGAAAACTTTGCCATTTTATAGATGCAAAGACTTAAATAAAAGTCAAAGCTTTCAGTCCGCTCAGGCTCAAGTGTGGGACCAAGATATGATGTGAGAGACACTGTGGTTAAAGCAGAAAAGGAAATTTCAGTGGCTGTGATGTGCTTTCTTTTTTGCAGAAATCACTTCCTACTCAGCTTCAGGAAGCACATTTTGGCATAAGGTGGTTTACTTGAATTGTGTGTAATAGTGAAGAAAGACTTGAGACTTGCAGTACTTGAAAAGTTTCCCCCACTTATGAGTATAAAGATCTGCTGTTACTCCAAGTTTGAGCAAGACCTTGGCCACTCTCACCAAAGAATCATGATTTCAGTAAATGTATGGTATGGTATGGTCCCCAAAAGGATATAGCAGCATTACCTTAAAGTGTGATTATGTGTAGTAACAGAGTTGTCCAAGAGTGGGCTCTCAGTCACGATGTCTCCATAGATGCCAGGATTTAGCCAAGCTGAGCGGGTTCGCCTCTTTTTCTTCTCTTGTTCCTTGCGTTTTCCAGGCTTTGCTTTCTTTTTCTTCCCTGATGCCTTCAGGGGCTGCTCCTTGTAGGTCTGTGATTTGTTTGTCTCCTGAGTTAGGTATCTGCCCTCATCTTCACTGCCAAATCGGACAGGGTAGTTCTTCGTGTTGGTAGCAGGCTTAGGATTAGGGGACACCTCCGACGTGGCGCGGATTTCTGCAGTGTTGACACCTTCAATTAAATTTTGAAGGAATATTCTTCTTCGTAAATCTTGGATTGACTTGCCCTTGTCATGCAATAGCTGGTGCTCTGATACAGCCCGTTTGCTAAAGAAAGAGAAAAGAAGAGGGGGAAAAAATGTTTAGGATTTGGTTATTGCCCAGTACTTGGCAGAGCTCCTCTCGTCTCTGGCCATGGTGACCACAGTGGCTGTGTACCAGCTCTCAGGCTTGGAGACATCCAGTTAAGTCAGACTGCTGGAGCAAGTCCTGCTTCTCAGAGTAGCTGCTCCCTACAGAGAAGGGAAAGACCTAAGCGGGTAATAATTCTCAGCTGACCAATCACACACCACCGGACCTGGAGCTGGATTAGTCACTGCTCTGTTCTAGGAAAGCATTATGACTCTTAATATATCACACTTCAGGCAGTAAAAGCAGGAAGGCAGTTGTCAGAGATAGAAAAACTAAAGGGTTGGATAATGGAGCACTGCAGTCAAGCAAGAGAGGGAATAACAAGTACTTGAGCTGGAGCCGGAAGCAGTGTTTATACAGCATCATTGTAATAATTTTCTTCTGCTCAGTCACATACTTCAAAAACATAAATAAATACACAAAAGTGCATTTCGTTTCTAAATTTAAGTAAGTGCAATTGAAGGAGTGTAATGGAAAAACTTTCAAATTGGGGTGCCTAAAGCGTGGGCATTTCAGTCCATAATGAGCTACCCAGCGAGGCAGAGGAGCATCGGCAGAGATAAGCCTCACTGACACCTACTGATTTACTGTTTGGCCACTTGTGTCTAATTATGGGTTTAGGAGCCTTCCTATTACTGCTTTAAGCATGAACTTTTGGGGCCAAATTTCTTGCCTGCTGTGCTGTTGGAGTCTTATGCTGGCCCTCTTCAGGAGCTCTTCAAGAGCATCCTGGTTTTGTTTGAGTGTTTTTTCCAGAGTTCATCATGACCTTTTAGTACACTGAGCTCTGTCTTGTTTTCGAGGAACTGGGAGATGACTAGCTATTTGTCTTTTAGAGATGTTGTGCTGGCAAAGAATATATTAAACATCTGAGGAAAGAAGATACAAGTGGCACCTGGATAATAAATAACTGTAAGAAAATACATGCCTTTTCCTTCATGTGGAATAGACACACAGCTGCACTGTGAACCACGGAAAGACCACAAACTGGGATTTTAGCTGTGTTCCCATGAATGCTATGATACAGTTTATGCTTCCAATTGCCCTGCTTCAGTGTGCAGAGATTGGCTATGTGTTCTCTTCTCTTGCATCAGGGTACTGCATGTGACTGGATTCTTACTGGTCAAAGAAAATCCATTCACTGCCTTGCCTATCCTATAATCATTTGGTCAGTTAGTTGGATAAGAAGTTGTTTCTGCATGTGGGTGAGCTGGAAGAAGTCACATAATTGTGAGTGAATATTCCTTCCTTCCATCCCACCCCTCATTTTCCTGCTACGTTACCAGGTTTCAAAATACTAAATGTTTGGGGATGTTCTGCATTTTCTCAGTCCCTTTAGCCAAACTCTTTAGATTTGTGACTTAATCAACAATGGAGCTATTTAAAATTGGCAACTTCAAGTAGCATTGGTTTAAGAGCATCTCCTTCACTTTTTGTCTCTGTAGGACTGTACTGTTTGAGTATTGGGTTCAAGTGATGGGCCCAGGTGATACTACATCTGTTACTCAGTGAACAATTCAAACAGCAGCTTTCCTCTCTTGCACAAATGAGAATGGAAGATGACTGTCAAAATCTTACTCAAAATCAGGTCTAGATATACTGAGGTTTTTGAGAACACATGTAATCATTGTGTCCCAAAATCAGTTTTGAATTACTTCAGTCTTTAGGGCAAATATTTTATGCCCTTCAACTCAATGTCCCTAAGCAAAAATGCAAAAATAATGATAATACTAAGCTGAACCAATATTGTGTCTTTCTCTTCAGTGCAGCTGTGACCATTAACACAAGCTCGTGATCTCCCCCAGAAGAATTCTTTTGACCACTGAAGCTCTCCAATAGCCATCCCTAACAAACCTTCTCCTTAAAGTCAGTCTGATTGGCAAGTACCCTTATAAAACTAGCACCTTGGACTCCTCTGAGTGGTGTACCTCTGTGCTGCTTGTCAGGCTGTCCCTTGTGGCTCATGTTATATTCCTAACTTCAGTAATCTGTTTTCCCAGGACATCTGCATGGGAAATGCGGTGCTGCTTTCACTCTTCTAGTTTACAAAAAGCATACAAAATCTCAGTGCTTTGCTGAGTCTAAAAGAGGATGTTTCATGTGATGAGCAAAGCTTTCCTACTGCCTCTTGCAAACTACCAAGGATAATTCCTTCTACCACAGACAACCTAAAGCTGCCTTAATCCTGTAATATGTATTTGGTCAATTTACCCACTGTGACAAAATCTTGAATCTCCAAAGGCTGTTATTAAAGTCCTCTTGATTGAAAACCTATTCCATCTTACAGAACTGAAACCTAAACATTTGGTTCCAGTACACACAAGGCAGTCACAGAGCATTACAAGATCTACATCTTGAGTGTGTATTTTCAAAATAATGCAGGGATTAACATGTGAGGGGTTAGTGTGCCAAAGAGGGTGGGTTTCTGTTTAAATGTCTGTATGATATTTAGCATCAAGTCTGGCCCCAAATAACATTCTGTTATTCCAGATGATTGTATAACATTACGTAGTGTTACATTTCACATGACTTTTATTACTCAGCCAGACTTCAGGATTACATTTTGCCTACTAGCTTCCTTTGTATGCTCTAGATCAAAAATCTCCTTGAAACAAAGAAGATGTGGTAGATACCTATCTCTTTGACCTTCTGCTGCCTCCTGCTTCAGTTATTCAAACAACTCCTATGTTTGTAAATCATGGAGAAATACTTGCCCAAGAAGACTGATGTAAGATGGAGATATCAACAATATCTCACCCACACATACAGAGGGTGTGGAAGGCAGAGGAAACCAGAATGATTGTGTGTATATTATTGGCTATGATATCAAAAAAAATGTGGCTGTTAGGGTTAAGATGACCCACTAGAGGTCCCTTCCATCCTTCTCATCGTGCATGTCTCATCCAATGAAAAGGAGGCTGTACCCAAACCAAGTGCAGTAAATGCTAAAGTTACATGTGGCAGGCACTTTTGAGAGAAGGATGTTGATGGTTTGTATTTGACCACAGCATCCAAACTAATTACTGTATCCAAGCACACTATGTACAAATAAGACTTAATGTCCCATCATGAGGAAGACAGTAGAAATCCGTGACTTGTGACTATCCTGACTTCATGTACTTCCAGATATGCTGTTCTGTTCAGGCACATTCCTCTTTCATTTTTTTTCCCCCAAGATATCTAGCATTACTAAGAGGCAACATTCTTCAAGCAACAACTTTCTATCTCAGGGAGTTGCTCTTATTTAACTGTTGTTATCCTTGACTGCCCAGGTTGGGTCTGATCATAAATTCAGCAAAATAACTGGAGAGGATTAAGAAGACTCTGTCTGGATTTTGAAGACTGAGTGCCCTTGCCACTGACTCCAAAGGGAGTGAAATCTGCTCAACCTATCTCAGGGTAGGAAAAATATTTTGAACACATCTGGGGACATGATGCTGCAATGTCTGGGCATGCTGATAAAAATATCTAATTTCACTTTGAGGTATTACTGTGTTTCTCAGAAGTTCTTTAGCAGCTAAAGCATTTCTATAACAAATAATATGTCTGGAAATCTTGGGACAATTTGCTATTGCTTTCCATGGGAGATTTGCCTCAGTAAAGTCTCTAGAACTAGGCCCATGTAATTTTGATTATTTTTGCATGTCTATAATAATGTGCTTCAGTATTTTAATCCATTACTGGTTTAAGGTTTTGACTGAAAAAAAAAAATACCTAAAAAACAAAGTGAGTTATTAACCATTAACTCTAGGAATGGTTTGTGGTGATATTAAAACAGGACACATGTTTGAGTGTGGTGTCTGTGTTTGTGCTGTGCCCACAAACAAAACTACGTGAATGCCACTAACTGACAGCTCACTGGTTTCTCGTGTGTGTTTTACACACCATAGCAAAGAGGGAGCTGGGAAATACATTTTCACTGGTTAGCTTCCACTTTTCTTCACCCTGTCAGAACAGAATGGAAATGTTGGGAAGATCCCCAATCCTGACTTTTAAAAACAAGTGTTTCAACAGCATTGCGAACTTCAAAAAGAGAAAGAGTATTTTTTAGCAAATCTACTTGTTTTTTCTAAAAAACAGCTAAATTTGGCTTAGATCCAGTTCAGAGTTTCCTATCCAAGAAAATAACAGCATTTGACTGCATTTCAATTTTCTTTTTTTCTTCTGAAACTGAAGTTTAGTTCCTCTGTATCCAGAGAATAAAATTGTCTCAAATGAAAGAAATAGCTCAGGAGTACAAAACAGCTAAGCATTAATAGGCTGAGAAGAATACACTGTAACATTATCAGCAATAACATGTTCTACACAATTTGCTGTAGGAGATTTGTAATAGCTGTTGTCTGCCTGGTGCCAAACTTTAGGTGTGTCTGAAGTCACTTCACCTGGGGGATTTTGGTTTGGCTTCTTTTTTTTTCTCTCTTTTTTTTTTTTTCTTAAATGGCAGAGGAAGTGCTATTTGGAGATCTTGTATGTAATAAAACATTTACAAGGAAACCCATCTGAAATTGTTTGCTGTGTCATGTTTCCCTGTAAGTTGTGATCGGATTTTCCAACACTCTTTCTCCAACTTGGCTTCCTTTTAAACTGAGTAACAATACAGCCCTCCACAGCATGACTGAGGTGTTTCTTCCTTAGAAAATCTGATGCAAGTCCAGAGAAAGCCAGAGTTAGATGTGTGAGGCAGCTGCTTCTACATCAGCCCAGTGGCTTCTCCTGCACTTTGCGTATGGGTATTAGTATAAACCATGCTGATTATTTTGGAAGGAGCAAAAAGGTCATTTCCTGAACAGACTGTCTTAAGTTACACTACCATTTATCAAAAAATATTCTTCTGCCTCCAAGTAAGACACTGGACTCCCTTTGGATTTTTTTTTTTTAATTTTTTTTGAAGTGGCAGAAAGCCAAAGAAGTACATTAGCATTCAGTGTCATGATGGCCCTCACTTCTGCGTGTCTCCTCTACCCTTATCAATATTGGCTCCGTGCCAGTGCCGAAGAAACCCATGTTATTTAGCGTAACATACAGGAGTTTGATGAACCGAGATGCTCCCTACGAGGAACCTCCCCGGACGCTAAAAGGTACACGGGCGAAGTACAACAAACAGGGAGCTGAGCCGCCGCTCCCCTGGGGAGAGGGAGACCCTCGACTTTCACGTCTCCTTCCCCAAAGCTTTGTAAGGTCAGAGACAGCTGCGAAGCGCCCTTTCCCTGCCCCAAATCCCCCCACCTGGCGCTGAGGCCCCGCCGGTGAGCACCTGGGGCAGGTAACCCGGGAGCGCTGCTGGAGGCTGCGGATCCTCCCGGGCTGCTCCCACCGCCGGTCCCAGGGGATCCTGGCTGCCTCCCTCCCCACCCGCACCGCCACCGCAAGGAGGGAGAATAAAGGGGGAAAAAAAAAGAAATAAATAAAAGCAACTCACAGTCTGCGGCTGATCCCCTCTACTGATCTCCCGTAAGAGGGCACAGAATAACTCAGCAGGAACACTGCGAAACTCCACTGCTGGAAGAGTTTAGCGAACATTGTATCCTCCGGGGCTTAAAACCTGCAAGGAAAGCGGGGTCAGTCCCGAGGGACACATGCGCCAGCGCCGTCCTCAAGCAGTCCCCGCTTCTCTACCAGCTCCGAAGCTCTGAAGGAAAAACAAACTTTCTGAACTCTCCGCTCACTCCTTCCAAACTTCACTCTCTCTCCCTTCCTTGCCGTCTGCCTCTCCCTCTCTCCCTCCCTCCCTCGTTCCCTCCCTCGCTCTTTCTCTGTCACTCGCTGCCCGCAGGCAAGATTTCTCTCGACATTAGTTAAAAAAGCATCTAGCTCACATTTGAATCGAGTTAAAGAGCGGGTCCATTTGGCTCCCTGAGCCGTGTTCAATTCTAGTCCGCTAAGCCACTGTCTCAGGTCTTCATGCTACAGGAAAAGACCTCTCTGAAGATAAGGAAAGATTCACGAAAGTCAGCTCAGCTGCCCACTTCTCCGTAAACACACTCGCGGACACACACAAACACACGGACTGAGGCGAGAGGGGGAATGCATCTCTACATGTCTTCTAATATACCTCCGCAGGAAAAAAAAAAAAAAAAAAAAAAGGGTCAGGTTCACGTCCTCAGCTTCCGCAGAGTTTGGTCCCCAACTGTGACAAGGAGAGGGAACTCAAGCAGAGGTCGCTGCCTAGCTGGAGAGCCCGAGAGGTCTGACAGGAGCGGCAGCCCGGGGAGGCTCAGGGGCTGGGAATCATGCTTGGCTCGGCAGGTTGGACGGGGCTGGAGCCTGCAATGTTCACATGCTCCGAAGCAGCCTCTGGGAGACCTGCGGACGGACGGAGGGTTTTGCAAAGAGATGGCGCCCTAGGAACATGTGCGGAGAGAGCGAGAGCCCGGGCGGGATACCCACAGCCAAAACAGAGACTAGAAATAAGCGCTTCCCGGGACCGGAATCAAAAAGGAGCGAAGAAAGGGA